>JBBPSD010000032.1:0-87463 GCA_038093415.1 Xerocomellus chrysenteron
TTAAAAAGTGTAGTAAAAAGTGTTACATCAAAAGTGTAGCAAAGTGTAGCAAAAAGCATAGTAGAAAAGCGTACAAAAGTGTTGCAAAGTGTAGTAAAAAGTGTAGGAAGAATGTGTAGCAAATGTATAGTAAAAGCGGACCAAAAAGTGTAGTCAGGTCAAGGATGTGGTCATATATACCTAATGGTAAGTATTAGAAAAGGTCTCGTGGTCTAATGGTTCATGTGTCATACTGTCCATTTTGGGTAAAGTCCTGAGTTCAATCCTTGCTGCTCGACAAATTTATAATTTCAATTTGGCCACATAAGAGTGTACTACAAAGTGTACTAAGGGTATATTAATGAGTGTAGAATTAGTATTAGTATTAGAAATGTAGTTGAACTTGTATGGAATAAGTGTAGAAGTAGCAGTAGAATTGAGGAAGGTACTCAAAGTGTAGAATTGGAAGTATATAATTTTTAGTTTGTCTTGCTTGACAGAGCTGTACAGACTTGTACAGACTTGTACAGATTTTCCAATTCTACAGAAAATTTGTCTATACAGGTCTGTACAGCACTGTACAGAGGGTAACCTGGCTGTAGGTCTGTGGTCTGTATAGATCTGTACAGACCTATATAACTCTGTACAAAGGGGTTTGTTTTACAGATGCAACTCGAATGGGCAGGAAGATGTGAACAACTTCAATCATGATCAAGGTCATAGCAAAGAGCCACTATTGGTGGTGGGTGTTGTGTTGAAAGCCGGGGTTGTTGTTGATGACTTACATACAGTAAGACCTTGCTTGCTCGGATGCCTGGGGCTGTGCAGTGGGAACTGCTTGCTGAACCTTCGGGTAGCTCTGGATGGAGCTCAATGACACAGAGGAGGTTCTGAACAGCCCCCCAACCTCAGATGGCGACTGTGAACATAATGATGAGGCCCCCAGAAGGGTTACCAGTGGTACAGTATCCACGACACCACAATTTATTAATGTCCTTCAAGTTCAAGTTGTTCCACTCAAACCATTCATCGACCACGGAAAGCTCCGGATCAGGACATGTTTATATCCATGTTTGTTCCTATTTTGAATGCAAGGTGATGTAACAACAAACGGCAACCAGCGCAACCCCACAACCCGTTTCGGCAGTAAGCTGTCCCGGTCCAGGAATAATATTTCGACCGAAATCTTGAAACCGTCGTTACTAAGGTTGATTTGTACTAATTGCGAACAGATGCGAACACGTCTAATATGAGAAGTATGCTACGATCTAGGTATTACTTAGTACCTTCAACCAGTAGATAATGCGAAAGTGTGTCACAGAGTACATAAAAATGTGGCGTAGAGTCAAGGTGCTGCTTACGTACTGCGTTGATCGGGCTCTTCCTCTACTTACTATGTCGACCGTGCTTGCAACGCAGGTTAGAAAGCACACCACCGCACGACCAACCAGAGCAGCCGGGCGTTACTGGAAAGGAAAGGCCCCAAAGGGCGCCGCGGAGGTTCCATCGGACTCTGAAGAGGAGCAAGAGCAGGAACAGGAACGAGAAGAGGGCGATGTTTCAATCGGCGGCGAGGGGGATTTTGTAAAAGAGGAAGAGGAGGAAGAAGAAGAGTCACTGCCGACACGGTCCACTCAGGCAAAGTCTGCGCGCGCGCTCAATGTCTCTCTCAAAGACGTCAGCATCTCTCGAGATGGCAAGGTCATCGTGGCAGGTCGCGAGGAGTCTGGCAGAACGCTCATGGAGGAAGGTGTGTCGCGTAATGTACATGCCCTGCTCTTTTCTTACCAGTCATGCCACGTAGAAGAGTCGGAAGAGCTCGAGGAGGCTCAGGCTCAGGTAGAGGAAGAGGAAGAGGAGGCGAGCTTTCGCACATACGCTTGTAGCTTATGGCTAACTATGTTACTTAGTCGAGCGAGGAGGAGTCCGAGTCGGAAGAAGAAGAAGAAAACTCCAAACTACTGTTCAGACCTGTATTTGTCCCAAAGTACGCTACCACTCACTCGGAGATCCCTCGCCTGTTAACGCAAGGTATGCTGCAGACGCGGACGCGTGACCGTAGCAGAGAGAGATGCGATCGTTCAAGAAGCCGAAGAGATACAACGACAAAAGGAGCTTGCTGCTGAACAGCGCAAGAAAGAAAGCCATGATCTGGTCGCCGAGAGTATCAGAAGAGAGCTCGCTGAGAGTACGACTTTTATGCTCAATTCTCAACATGGTGCCCGATAACTAACAATATGTGTAGAGGAGAAAGAGGACATAATTCCGGACGTAGATGATACCGATGCGCTCGACCCCGAGGGAGAGTTTGAGGCGTGGCGTTTCAGAGAACTCGCGAGAATCAAGAATGAGAAAGAGGAAGAGCTCCGACGTGAGGGAGAGCGAGAGGAGATCGAACGGAGACGCGCACTTCCTGAGGAACAGCGGCTGAAGGAAGACTTGGAACGTGCCAACAAACTTAGAGAGGAAAAACCAAAGGGCCAACAGAAGTTCCTCCAAAAGTATTGGCATAAGGGGGCCTTCCATCAGGTGAGTAACTGCGGACGTATCTTTATGCCGCATATAGTGATCGATGCATCCACAGGATGATGAAGTCCTCAAAAGGCATGATTACACCGAAGCAACAGAGTCCACAATCGATGTGTCAGTTTTGCCAAAAGTGATGCAGGTCAAGAACTTCGGAAAGCGCAGCAGAACCAAATATACACACCTCTTAGATCAAGATACTACTGCGGGAAATGGTGGTTTTGGAGGTGCGGGTCCTGTCAAGGCAGGTGGTCGTTCCACGGAAGGTGGGGGTTGCTTCCTGTGTGGCGGGCCGCATCTTAAGAAAGGTAAGACATACATTCACCGTGCCTGTTCTTTTACTCAGGGACTCTCTTAAGACTGTCCTCAAAATACTGGTCTTCCGCCTGCTCGAGGATCCACAGTATCTAGAACTCAAGGTGGGGCAACAAGCGGGGAGGGTGGTAGGGATTCGTGGCGTGATAGGGGGGATATGGTTCGGCGGGACGAGCGAGATCGTCGGTCTCCCAATCGGGATAGACCTCAGCGCCTAGATAATGACCATGATGAAGGATGGCGAAGGAGGGACCGTGGCCATCTCGACTCTCGAACTGGCAAACCACGCCCATATTCACGATCTCGTTCACCCCATCGAGACAAACGGTCAGCTGTGGATTACGACCGAGACAACTACAGGGAGAAGCGTCGTCGTGTAGATTAAATTGTAAGTCCACTTTAACCTATACATGTGATTTACTGTAAAGGCGTGGTGTGGAAGGCTCTGCTTGACCTTATCCACGCGTGTATAGTTGCAGATCACCGCACTTGAACCACTGCAATTCCTATTTCAAATGCGGGCGCGCTTATCAGTTCCTGTGTCGGTGTTTGTGTGCAACCCATCGATAACAATCGATGGGATCAAAGTCCACGGATGTCGCTGCTAAAAGTGGCTAACTGTTTGGCTCTTATAAGCCTACTTGACGGGACTCCCACTGCACAGGACCTGTCACGACAACAAGGTGAGTCATCCCTCTTGGATCGATTGCGTACCTTGAACTACGCTCCAAGGTACTGGTACGTTATGGAAATTTTCATGCGCCGAGTGGCTCTTGCGGCGACAGAGGACGATGTCAAAGTCGAGCTCGCGAAAATATTGCACAAGGCGCCGTTTCCCCTCGAACCTCTGCTTAATTTTGAGGTTACTCTTTTCAAGAAATATGATTCGCGCGGCAAGGTTGGGATTCTTACCCTTCCAAACGAAAACGCGGGACGCATCTTCATGAGCGCCTACGGTATGGCCGATGTGCGGGTCAAAGGTCCCACGATATTGTTTTCCTTAAGTAACAAACCTTTGAACGAGGAGAGAGTTGCGATCCTCAATTCTAGACCGTGGAGGGACCCCCAACAACTCAAGATGGAGAAGGAGCAGCGCATTCGAGAGGGAAAACCTTATCCACTCAAGTCGTATGCCTTTGGCCGTTTCCTCGCCGACGGGTCGTTTTCATCCGAGTTTGTTGCCGAAGGATCAGCTGACATTGCTTGCGATCTTGAGCGTCGTCAGGTGCGCTTCACACTTCGCCAGCAAGGTCAACTCTCCCACTCGGACGACGATCTCGTCACACTCATGCTCGACTTGGCAATGGAACCCTCCACCCCCACCACGATCGGCTCCTACCCACCTAAGGCAATCGACTCCATTGTCGAGAGCAGCGCAGCGGAGGAGCCTATCATTTTTATTCGAACCAACACATTTCCATTTTTTGCCACCGAGAGACCCACTGCTATCAATGACTACACCGACTCTCGGCGCTCGCAAGGGCTTATCCCCGATGTCCCGATGCCTCCGGGTTGCTTCAGTCTGGTGTGTACGTTTGCCGTCGAAGGCGACAAGGAAGCTTTCATCCACGCAGCTCGGTACAGATTCCACCTTCGTCACGTCTCTAGACTGGCTGTCATACGCATCCGTGACAATATCTCGACACGTCATGATACAGGTCTAGACCTCAACTTTCTCAGCGATCTGCCCTTTGAGCTTGCCTTCGAGGTGGAGAAAGCCATCATGAACTGGACGCTCAGTCCCGTTGATGTGCGGTCCTTGAGGGATGAGATGGATAGTCTCTGCGACACACACGGAGATGCAGCAGCCCCGATCTTTAGGCGGTTCATTTCTCTTTTGGAGGATGAGGGGCCCGGGGTGAACAGGCAGTCGAGGCGCAAACGTCGTCGGCGCAATCGCGCCGCGCCGACGACGTTAGAGGGTCGCCTCAAGTACGCAACCGAGCTCTATCTTGAAGAACAACAACGACCAAGGGGACGACTCGCGCCCGCACTCGCAGGTCCTGCCGTCTCCTACTCTTACCATATGATCCTCACACCGACACGTCGCATCCTCGAAGGGCCCGTCGCAGATCAGTCCAACAGCGTCCTGCGTCGGTTCAAACATCACGAATGTTTCTTGCGCGTTTCCTTCCAAGACGAGAATGGGTCGAAGCTTCGACGAGACCTGGGGACGTCGATCACGGATTTACTTGCGAAACGGTATCGCCCCATTCTGCTCAATGGTTGCGAGGTTGCGGGAAGACTCTACCACATGTTGGGATATTCCATGAGTGGGCTCAAGGAGCATTCACTTTGGTTTGTCACCCCATTCCATGATGACCAAGGAATATTATTGGACGCAAAGACGATCAGGGAAAGCCTCGTAAATGCTGTTCGGTACCCTCAAACTCCCCCGAGTTCACTGACATCAAATTCCACAGGGAAACTTCTCGCGCTTATCACATCAACCTGCCAGACTCGGGGCTCGTTGGTCTCAGGCATTCTCAGCTACTGATCCCTCTATCACTCTAGAGCTAGACGAGATCGTCATGATCGATGACATCAAATCGCCAACAAACAAGGTCATGACAGACGGATGCAGCCCCATCTCGACGGAGCTTGCGCGCGCTATTTGGAGGGCGAACCAGCGGACGAAGAAAAACCCAGCACGAGGCAGGATACCCTCCGCCTACCAATTCCGTCTCGGCGGTGGCAAGGGTATGGTTGTGCAGGACCCCACGCTAGAGGGGAGAGTCGTCTATCTACGGCCCTCGCAAGTCAAATTTGAGTCCGACAACCGCACGTTCGACATCCAGTCAACGTCTCTCCGACCCAAGGCCATGTTCCTGAATCGACCCCTTATCGTGCTCCTGGAATACCTCGGAGCGAGCAACGATCGGATCATCGAGCTGCAGGATCGCTCGATCGACGAGGCTCAGTCTATCCGGCACTCCTTTTTGAACGCATCCAAGGTGCTGCAACAACACGGCATGGGCACGTCGTTCCACCTACCGTCGCTGCTCCGCAACATGTCCACGATACTAAACTTGAAGATCTATGACGAGACGGACGAAGATAGCTTGTACAATGACCTGATCACCAACACCTTGCACTGCGCCGAGACACACATCTTGCGCGAGCTCAAGTATCGCGCCCACATTGCAGTTCCAGGGTCGTTCACCCTCCTTGGCGTGTCTGATGAATGGGACTGCCTAGATGAAGGAGAGATTTTTGCGACAGTTCATGACGAGAAGACAAGACTGTACCAGGAGATCACCGGCACAGTCGCGATCACGCGCAGCCCTCAGATACATCCAGGCGACGTACAGACCGTGACTGCAGTGAGAAGGAAGGAGTTGGAACATCTGACCAACGTTGTTGTGTTCTCATGCAGGTAGACATCGTCTGCTACGGACTAGAGCAAGCTCCGGGTCGGCTAACTCGATTGACAGGGGTAACCGACCGCTTTCTTCGTGCCTCGGCGGAGGGGACCTGGACGGAGATGATTTCAATCTGATCCTTGACGTCAGTTTTCCTTTCTGGTCGTATGCTTTGTTTCCTCAGAGCCTTTCAGCCGGATCTGATCCCAGAGGAGGATAAGGCTCCGGGGGAGTATATATCGCTCCCAATCAAGCAGACTCCACACCCCTGTGGAATCGAGGATGTGGTTGACTTTATCTTTGACTACGTGAGTGCACCACCCGATCTATGTGGCATGCCCTGCACTAATGCACCTTTGCACCCTAGATTGATGCGGACCTTGTCGGACTCATCGCCATCTCGCATCTGCGTTTCTCTGATCTCGCAGACCCCTCTTGCGATGATTGCCTCAAGCTGGCAGAGCTTGCCTCGCAAGCTGTTGATTTCCCGAAAACCGGGACACCGGTCAGGTTCGACAACCTCCCCAAGCACCGAAACCGCGAGAAGCCAGACTTTCTCGCTCGAGAGGGGGCTGGTCTTAATCCGGACATGTACTACAATAGTGCGAAGCTACTCGGAGAACTGTTCCGTCGGGTTCCAGTCAAGGACTGGATGCCGGAAGAGTGGAACGACACTAATACGCCATCTGGAGGGGACCTCGTTGAACACGCTCTGAGGCGGATTGGGTTGTATGGGCTCGGGCTAAGCCTGGCTGTGCCGTCGGATGAGTTGCAAGTGGAGATGGACTATTTGCTGGAGGACTATTGCCAGCGGTTGCTTGCGATCGCAACCACGCATACGATCTCCAAGAACAAGGATATTTACGTGTCCGAGCCGGAGCTTGTCAGTGGGACGATCATGGCCAACTGGTCGGACCACCACCGGAGAAGGGAGGCGGTTGGAGCGATGAATTTACAGGTGCGTGTTTGGCGTGACGGACGATCTCGAGTCTGATGTACGAGACAGACGCACGAGCTGGTACGTGCTGTGAGGGCAGAGATGCGGGCAAGCAACACGGCGAGTCATGAGGAAGAAACGGACGAAGACTATACGGAGGACGGGGACTGGGACGACGACGAAGATGACTACTATCGCGAGACGCGTCAGCTTGCGGAGACATTCAAGCGGGCATGGGCAGCGTGGTGCGCTGCGGAGACCTTGTTGAGGGAGGAGCCGGCGTCGTACGGGCCCCAGAGTTTTGGGTTGATCGCGTTGGGGAGGATGTTGGAACTTATCAAAGCGGCGCGACAACTGGTGTAGCCAGAAAAAGTACGCGCTGTTGGATATTCCGTCGCTCCTCATGCAATTTGCCAACTTCTAAGAGTATGCGAACCCCGGTGCTGAGAGCCCTGCTGAATTCATGTAACTACTATCAGAAAATAACATTCGACTGTTTAGTGTATCCAGGCGAGAGTGATGCTACGTACACCCTGAAAACTGAAAAAGACCTACTCGCTTGCCATAGCACGAACAACACTGATAATCTCTTCGTTCTGTCTTTCGCTGCCTGCCCTCCAGGCTAAATGGCTATATAATGGTAAATGACCAAGTCCCTCTAAGCGTTCACGTGCCTACCATGTATCCGAATTTAAAAGGTTTGGAATAGTTCTCTGTGTTCCACATCCATTTTCCGAAATTCTTCGATTACTTGAATCCCTGTCGGTGGAGCTCAGTGTTGTCAAACGCGTCAAGTCGAGGTACCGGGCCAGGCATAGACGAGGTGACGTCGAGAGGCATTGAGGCGCCAGATGACGAAGGTGACCAGAGAGGTGGAAGACGACCGCTAGGTGGCCCGGGGAAAGCAAGTCAGCACCAGCGATTCACGCGCAACGAGACGACACGCACCTGAGGCGCCCACACCATCCACCAATGATCCAAGATGACACCCGAACCCATCGCGTCATCGCGGACGAATGGAAACGAAGGCTAGACAAGTCAGACGAACCAGGAGGAGCAGATGGACTCACCACATTGGACGGTCAGTGGCGTCGCGTCCATCCGAGTCGGACGAGTCGGATGCGTCGGATACGCACCGGAGATACTGGGGGACTATATACTGCTGTGGGAAACGGTGGTCTTAAAGGTGCAGGTCCTGGTCGTTCCACGGAAGGTGGGGGTTGCTTCCTGTGTGGCGGGCCACATCTTAAGAAAGGTAAGACATACATTCACCGTGCCTGTTCTTTTACTCAGGGACTCTCTTAAGACTGTCCTCAAAATACTGGTCTTCCGCTTGCTCGAGGATCCACAGCATCCAGAACTCAAGGTGGAGAAACAAGCGGGCAGGGTGGTAGGGATTCGTGGCATGATAGGGAGGATATAGCTCGGCGGGACGAGCACTGGCAAGGTCGGTCTCCCAATCGGGATAGACCGCGGCGCCTAGATAACGACCGTGATGAGGGATGGCGAAGGAGGAACCATAGCTATCGCGACTGGCAAACCACGCACACGTTCACGGTTTTGTTCGCCCATAAACGGTCAGCTGTGGATTACGATCGAGACCTACAGGGAGAAACATGGTTGTGTAGATTAAATGTGAGTTCACTTTAACCTATACGTGTGATTTGCTGTAAAGGCGTGGTGTGGAAGGTTCTACCTCACCTTATCCACGCGTGTATAGTTGCAGATCACCGCATTTGACCCACTGCAATTCCTATTTCAAACCGCGTTATCAGTTCCTATGTCGGGGTTTGTGTACGACCCACTGATCATCATCGATGAGATCAAAGTCCATGGATGTCCGAGTCTCTGCTAAAAGTGGCTTCCTGTCAGGCTCTTATAAGCCCGGTTGACGGGACTCCCACTGCCCAGGACCTCAGGCTGTCACGACAACACGGTGAGTAATCCCTCTTGGATCGATTTGCGTACCTTGAACTAGTACGCTCCAAGGCACTGCTAGCATCATGGATATTTTCATGAGCGGAGTGCCTTATTCGGCGACAGAGGACGATGTCAAAGTCGAGCTCGCGAAGCTATTGCACAAGGCGCCGTTTCCACGCGACCCTCTGCTTAATTTCGAGGTTACTCTTCTCAAGAGACATACTAAGTGCGGCAAAGTTGGGATTCTTACTCTTCCAAGCGAAAAGGCGGGACGCATGTTCCTGTACGCCTACGGTGGTAGGGACGGTGTGAAGTTCAGACATCGCAAAGTAGAGTTTTCCTTGAATGACAGACCTGTGGACGAGGAGAGAGTTGCGATAGTCAACTCTAGGCCGTGGAGGGACCCCCAACAACTCAGGATGGAGAAGGAGCAGCGTATTCAAGAGGGAAAACCTTATCCGCTCAAGTCATATGCCTTTGGCCGTTTCCTCACCGACAAGTCGTTTTCATCCGAGTTTGTCGCCGAAGGATCGGCTGACATTACTTGCGATCTTGGGCGTCGTCAGGTGCGCTTTACACTTCGCAAACAAGGTCAACGCACACACCCGGACGATGGTCTCGTCACACTCATGCTCGACTTGGCAATACAACCCTTGACCTCCACCACAACCGTCTCCTACCCGCTGAAGGCAATTCACGCCATCGTCGAGAGCAGCGCAGCGGACGAGTCTATCGTCTTTATTCGAGCCAAAGCCAATAAATATCCAATCTTTGCCACCGAGACACACTCTGCTGGTGATAACCACATCGATACTCGGCACTCCCAAGGGCTTATCCCCGATGTCCCGATGCCCCCGGACTGCTTCAGTCTGATGTGCACGTTCGCCGACAAAGGCGACAAGGAAGCCTTCATCTACGCAGCTCGGTCCAAATTCGACCTTCGTCGCTTTTCTCATCGACCGGCTGCCATACGCGTTCAGGTTCGTGAGAGTGTCTTGACACGTTCTGATCCAGGTCTAAACCTCGACTTTTTCAGCGATCTGCCCTTCGAACTCTGTAGGTGGTCCGCTACGGGCGACGCAGGAACACAAAAGTTCGAAGGGGACGGCGCTAGGCCAAGAATCCCAAGATGGGAAGGATGATATAGGATGATATTCGAATGAGAAACCAGAGGATGACGGACTACCCGTAAGAAGGAAAAGGCAGACTGTAATGGAGTACCATTTTATAGAAAAGATGGATGAGAGATGGAGTATGTATGTATGTACCATATGAAGCAGCGGATGAGTGATGAGTGGACTTTCAATGTGGGGGTACGCACGCGTCGTGGGTTCCTTACAGCTCCAGTCCGAGGCGGAGTCGATCACGAACTGTACATTCAGTCCCGTTGATGTCTGGTCATTGCGCCAATCTTTAGGCGGTTTGTTTCTCCTTTGGAAGACGAGGGGGTGAGCAGGCAGCCGAAGCGCAGACATCCAAGTCGACAGAGGCAAAATCGCGCTACGCCGACGATGTCAGAGCGTCTCAAGAACGCAGGCGAGCTCGATCACAAAGAAGCACAACGACCAAGGGGACTCGCACCCGCAGTCGCAAGTCCTGCCGTCTCCTACTGTTACCTGAGACGGGCTGCGCCGTCGGAGAAGTTGCAAGTAGTAGAGATGGACTATTGCTAGAGGTATACCCCCAGCGGTTGCTTGCGGCCGCAACCACGTATATGATCTCCAAGAACAAGGATATTTACGTGTCCGAGCCGGAGCTTGTCAGTGGGGGGACGGATTGAAAGTCCGTGCCAAATGCGTCATGTCGACTACAGATGGGCCCAGGGCCACTGGCAGGCTGGGTTCACCTTCAAGATTGGACAGGATCCACCATCGATCAAGTCATGGAATCCTCAAACTCGATTACGAGACTCTGTGAGGTGTGCTCAAAGCTCAATATACAACACTTGACACATCCTATCCATCCCTGCCG
Source organism: Xerocomellus chrysenteron (assembly GCA_038093415.1). Classification (NCBI taxonomy): domain Eukaryota; kingdom Fungi; phylum Basidiomycota; class Agaricomycetes; order Boletales; family Boletaceae; genus Xerocomellus; species Xerocomellus chrysenteron. The sequence goes on from JBBPSD010000032.1 coordinate 11,011, forward strand.
CAACCCGTCACCCTGTCCCTCGCCCCCAACCGGGGGCACACATGCAGCTCCCTTCATTCTTGGATCCATAGATGCAATAAAGGGTCGGCGCTTCACTTGCGACTTTTGCAAACTCATTTCGGAAAGCCTGGATAAAGAGCCCTCAGACCTCGATGGTCACTATTCTGTGTGGCAAACGGAACAGCTGTGCAACTTCAAGTTGCCGAGAGGCGTCAAGGCTCGAGATCCCAGCATCACGCATTTCCATCTTACACAGCTTTCCGTCTACTACAACCCGCCTACAGAAAGAGGGCCTTCTCTTCCCTGGGAACTCAAAGCGAATGCGAGAGATGGCGGGTCAACCTTCTGCATTCAAGCTTTACAGGTTAGCCAAACCTAAGTTTTCAGCAGGTTGATGCTAAACGATCGCATGAAGGTGAAAGCCACCGAAGCAGGAGACCCAACTGCGGCCTCCTCGCAAACGGCAGAAGAATTCCTCGACACCATCGGTGGCAGATATGTTTCCACACAAGTAAATGTACGACTCCTACGTGCATGGCTTCACCAATGTGAAAGTGAGCATGGCAAGGCTTGCATGCCTTCATCGCGACTTCCGATGGAGAAAACCAGAGAAGCGGCCTTTCAACCCACTTTCGTAGTCGACGTGATCCAGTCGTGTCTTGTGGACACTCCCTCGCAATGCCGCTACGTTGCTTTAAGTTACGTCTGGGGAAAGGCTTCTGTATTCAGGCATCTCCTAGAGAACACACAAGATCTTCGAAGGACGAGCTCCTTACAGTCGCTACCTATTCCCGCCACGATCCGAGATGCCATAACCCTAGTACGCGCCATCGGAGAGCGCTACCTATGGGTAGACTCCCTCTGTATCGTCCAAAACGACTTGAAGATGCAACAAGCAGAGATCATGCGGATGGGATCGATATATTCGAGAGCTCTATTTACGATAATTGCTGCGGCTGGGGATCATGCAAATAGTGGCCTTCCAGGTGTCGAACAGGGATCGCGTGAGCAGGTGCAGAAGATCTTAAAGCTTGCCGACTGTGAGCTCCTGACGGTCATTGACACGCCAAGCGGAATCGAGGACACGATATGGGCTGAACGGGGATGGACGTTCCAGGAGCGCGTGTTGTCTAACAGGGTACTGGTATTCTCGGAGAGTCAAGCTTACTGGAGCTGTCGTGCGGTATCGCACTCGGAAGAGCGATCTCTCGAAGAAGTTCGGGACATCAGGCGGTATCGCTTCTCATTCCCTCAGCAACCCGCTGTTGGCTGGCTGTCCTGGGAATCCCTCCAACCATTGGAGTACTGCAGCATCTACGACGATCTACTCTACGGTTATCGACAGCGTCGCTTGACCCATCAAACAGACATCCTGAACGCATTTAATGGCGTTTCCGAGATTCTTGGAGCATTTCAAGATGATGCATTCCACTGGGGCCTCTCAGAATCGATTTTTTCATACGCAGTAACATGGTATTTCCTCGGTCCTACTTCACGGAACCATGTCGAAGTTCCTATCTTCGATACCAATGGTTCCAAACAAATGGTTCCAATCCCTTCCTGGAGCTGGGCGGCTTGGTCAGGAGAGAATCCGTCCCGTCCTCCTTCTCTCTGTCCCGGGTATAACGATGATGTGCGACCTGCGATTCATTTCAGCATTGTGGATGAAAAACACCAGCTAGTCAGGATTAAAGATCAGCCAATGCAGGGCCACCCAGGAACTTGGGTTCCTGCATCATGGAAGGACGAACAGCATCATCAGCCCACGCAATATTCCGTTTCTCGAATCGGCCAGTTACACTTCTGGACCAGTCTTGCGAACCTGAGGGTGGTTCGAGAGTGGCACGGCCTGACCAGTCAGGAGAACGTGAGGGTAATGCGACAATGGCGCGCCCTAGGGGCGGGTGAGGATGTGCCTTATGTACTTTTTCCTCCTCCCGATTTTCAACCAAACCCAAACTCTATCCATGAGATCGTACATCAGGACTTCATCGTGGTGGCAGCTCGCGGTCCTGGGCTGTTAATCCTTTTAGCTGTTGAGTGGAGAGATGGTGTAGCATACCGAGTGGGAATAACAGATGTTCATGAAGCAACCTGGCTTCGGGTGGAGAACAGGGAGTGGCGGTTGATCACACTGGGATAATTCACGAAATCGATGGAGTACCGAGTCCACCATATCTCACATCATGAATTTCCTCGCGTCGAATGGCATCAAGGCTTGGATCGGGTGTCACCTACGGTTCACATCCAGAGGCCTCGTGAGTAACTTGAACCCCATCGATTGAGTAACAATCGATGAGATCAAAGTCCATTGCTAAAAGTGGCTTCGTTGACGGGACTCCCACGGGCTACTGCCCAGGAACTGTCACGATAACACGGTGAGTAATCCCCTTGGATCGATTTGCATACCTTGAACTACGCTCCAAGGTACTGCTACATCATGGATATTTTCATGAGCGGAGTGCCTTATTCGATGACAGAGGATGAAGTCAAAGTCGAGCTCGCGAAGCTATCGCACAAGGCGCCGTTTCCACGCGACCCTCTGCCTAATTTTGGGGTTAATCTTTTCAAGAAACATACTAAGCGTGGCAAGGTCGGGATTCTTACTCTTCCAAGCGAAAAGGCGGGACGCATGTTCCTGTACGCGTACGGTGGTAGGGACGGTGTGAAGTTCAGACATCGCAAAGTAGAGTTTTCCTTGAATGACAGACCTTTGGACGAGGAGAGAGTTGCGATCCTCAACTCTAGGCCGTGGAGGGACCCCCAACAACTCAATATGGAGAAGGAGCAGCGCATTCGAGAGGGAAAACCTTATTCACTCAAGTCGTATGCCTTTGGCCGTTTCGCCGACAGGTTGTTTTCATCCGAGTTTGTCGCCAAAGGATCGGCTGACATTACTTGCGATCTTGAGCGCCGTCTGGTGCGCTTTACACTTCGCAAACAAGGTCAACGCAGCCACCCCGAATCGGACGACCGTCTCGTCACACTCATGCTCAACTTGGCAATACAACCCTCGACATCCACCTCGATCGTCTCCTACCCGGTGAATGCAATCCACTCTATTGTCGAGAGCGGCGCAGCGGAGGAACCTGTCATTTTTATTCGAGCCAACACAATTCCATTCTTTGCCACCGAGACACACTCTGCTGGCAATGACCACATTGATACTCGGCGCTCGCGAGGGCTTGTCCCTGACGTCCCGATGTCCCCGGGCTGCTTCAGTCTGGCGTGTACGTTTGCCGACGAAGGCGACAAGGAAGCTTTCACCTACGCAGCTCGGTCCAGTTTCCACTTTCGTTACTTCCCGAGACAGGCAATCACATCACAAAAATTGCAAAACTATGAGATTCCCAAGGATAGCAATCTCTTCCAATATCACGATTGAACGTGTACGATGTACGCATGTTAGATTTCATTCACCCTTATTCCATCATCCCAATATCCGCTTTTTCCGACCCAGAAATCGACTATTCGAGCGAGCACTGTTGTTTTGATATCTCCCGAGTTACAAGCAGACGGATGACATACCGGTGTGCAGAATAATGAGCACAGGAGTGAAGAGATCCAAATGTGTAAAATTGCATGTAGCCTGAAAAGTAGATTTGAACTAAAGCATGAAATAAGTACAGTATTTTTAGTTGAAGATGCACAGCGCGTAACATACATGCGAACTTGTTCGTCCGGTGACTCCATGGATTCAGTTGTGTATTCGAAAAAATGGCAGGACCACTACCAAGCAAGGAATGCTACGAGACACTGCATGACATGCCCTGAGTGGCTTGAGTCGCCAATCGCGATCCAAGGTGAACGAGGTTCAAAAATCAAAACTTCCACGGTCAAGGACCAGCAACTTCGCTATCATGATTACTGGTTAATAGTTTGAAGTTGGGTTCGATAGAGGGTGAAGTACAAGTAAGCGCAGGATTAGCTACAAGATCGACAGCAAGTGTGACGATATGTCCGCAAACGAACCGATAAAACCGCTGTCATGTGCCAACCCATGAAAGGGCAGTCGAATTCGGCGAGTCCGGCTCTTCGATTCCTCTAGGCAGGATAGGAGGAGAGTCACGTGGTGAGCGGCTCCGAATACTCCTGGACTTCCACGGTCTGGCACAAAAAGGGTAGGCCCGACAGACGGCTGGGAGCCAACAGCTACAATATACTTGATTATCGGCGAACCGCTGTCAAAAGATGTTTGTGAAACGCACGCTGCCATGTGATCTATGAGTGCACTTGTCTTTCTGGCGCTGGGGGTGGTTCTGGCCTTGTTTCTACGAGAAGAGTCACGCGGCAGTATGCGAGTTCCGAATAATCCTGGGCTTCCGCGGTCTGGCACCAAAAGTGAAGGCTTACCAGATGGCGGAGTGGGAGCCAAAGCAGGACTGGCTACAACATTCTTGATCATCGGCGAATCGCCGTTAACGATGCTTGTGCCCCCCTGGACGAGGTTGTGGACTTTCGGGTAAAGGGATACCAGCTGCCACGCATAGTACTCGGGTGGCCTGGAGTACGTTATTTCGGATGCCTGTCAGGACCGAGAGTGGATTTCATCATCGGGAGACATCCAAGTTCACTGGCAGGATTTGAGGATCAGTGGCGAACGAGAAAAGCTACGCGCTACTGGATATTCCGTCGTTCCTCACGCAATTTGCCAACTTCACCCAAGAGTATGCGAACCTCGGTGCTGCGAGCATTGCCGAATTTATCCAAATACTATCAGAAATGAACGTTGACTGTTTAGTGTATCCAGACAAGAGCGTACACCCTGAACATTGAAAGAGACCTGTCCGCTTGCCGTAGCACGGAGAGCGGAGACGGCGTTGAGGGAAGAGCCGGCGTGTACGGGCCCCAGAGTTTCGGGTCGATCGCGTTGGGGCGGATGTTGGAGCATGTCAAAGCGGCGCGATAACTGGTGTAGGGCCACATCAAGGGGCAGTGATATCGGGTGGAAAGTTCCGTGCAACGTGGAGACGGAATCTCCCGAAGACCTGTCCTGTTATAATGTCACACCACTTCACATTCCAAAAGAGGTGGTGTGCGTGATTTCAGAAAGGGAGGGTCATTCCAAATGGGGAAGGTATGAATGCTTCGATGTGACGCGGTTAAGGGTGTTCCCTCTGGAAGAGAATGCGATATAAAGCGACGCCGGAAAATGGGCGCACCGAATCCCCCCCGTCATGTTCTCCTTTGATCCCTCCTTCGATGTCCCACTCGTCCCTCCACCAGACGAATGGCCCGTCTTTGACTCGGTCGTCATGTGCACACTCTCCCCATTGTCCTCCTCGTCCTCTGCCACCACCCCTTCCCCATCCGTCCCGTTGGATCCCCTCCCCCCTGCCTTCCCTTCCCCCGCAGCCCTCGCAGCCATGCCCATCCCCCCCTCCCGCAGCTCCCCACGGAACAAAAACCCCGGCCACATTCCCCGTCCAAGGAACGCGTTCATGCTCTTCCGCTCCGCCTTTGCCGCAGCCCAGAAGATCGGCGCCAACATCGAGCACGACAACCGCCACATCACGCGCATCATCGCGCACTGTTGGAACCGTCTCTCCGACGCGGAAAAGCAGATCTGGCGCGACAAGGCCGCGGCCGAAAAGGCGCAACACGCGGAGCGCTATCCCGACTATCGCTTCAGCCCCGTCGGGCGGGCGAAGAAGCCGAAGAAGCGCAAGGTGCGCAGGAATGGCGTCGAGGACGTGAAACGGTGCGAAACGCTCGCTGAATTGGTCATGGCGGGGAAATGCGGCCTGGCGTTGGAGAGCGCCTTGAAGAAGATCGAACAGGAACGCGATGCCGCAGAACGTCGTGTTGGCACCGAACTGGACGTGTTTACCAGTACTGAAAAGCGCAGGACGCTCTTTGACCGGGATCCCCCGCCATACGACTGTGAGACCGGTGACGTCGCACCTTTTCGCAGCCCCTTGTTGCCCCCTGCCAACACAACCCCGCAACAAGTGCCCGACAAGAACTTTATGCCTGAAGTGAGCCACCCAAACTATATGGTTCTTGACCCAATACTAACGATCTTCCAGCCTCTTGTGATCACGTCTGCACACCACGTCGAGCCACAGACGTTCTGCTCTCCCACCGACACAAGCACATCGGATGATGATCTGCAGTCTTTATTCCACTCTCCGTGTTATCAGTATTATCAGCCCAACCTACGCAACATCGTGCCTTCCCCGAGATCCGTCCCACCCGCTCACTATCAGTCTGTCGTGCCCTTTATGCAGAACAGTCATGCTGAGCCAGAACAATCAGTCCCGGACTTTACTCTTTTTACGTGGAATCAGTCAGACAGCTTCTCATACTACCACTAGCTGGACGCTTTGACTTATTCATTCAATTAACTTGTTTTTACCCGTGACAATATATATAGATACCTAGCTAATCTACAACATTTTCACTGTATTTGTTTCCATGTATCCTGTAACCTAGTTACTGAGCTGTTCAAATGCTGCCACGCCCAATTTACCCAAGAGTGTCGCGCTCCCAACGACCATGGCACCAGCACGATGCATGCGCGCGACTGCCTCTGGGGAGGTGACACCGCCTGCACCGATGATGACGATTTCTCGTAGCGCGGGATCCTCTGACTCTGCCAACAGCTTCGAGAACGTGTACACGTTCCCGAGCGATAGTGCGTGAATCGCTTCCCCAGCGAGACCCCCAATACCCGGGGGCACCGCAAACTCGCCCGTAGCGCCTTGGACCTGGTCTGCAAACACCAAGCTATTCCCGAGCGTATTGGTGCACGTCAAGAACGCGATCGGATTCACAGTCGTGCCCGACGCTGGGTCGATGCGCGAGTACGTCGCGATGGTCTGGACGACGTCGGCGATGTGCGTGCGCACGACGTACGGCGGGAGCTTTATCCCGATCGTGAAACGGGTGTCCTTCCAAAAGAACTCTGCGAGGACGTCGAGGAGGCCTGCGAGGGCTGGGCCTGCGGGGTCGTACGACGGGGGTGGACGGGCGAGTATGTTGGGGCAGCTCGCGTTGAGCTCGATGGCGATGCGCGATGCCCATTCTTGTTGGGCTGTGCGGAGGCCTTGGATGGCTTCGAGCATGAGACGGAGGTCGGTCGGGTGGGATTCGGTGATGCTGATGATGAACGGTTTAGAGGAGTCAGAGGTGCGTTTGAGGATGGTGGGGATCCATCCGTGGGGGCCGACGTAGCTGGAGAGGGAGTGGGGGGAGTAGCCGTAGGAGTTGAGGGAGGAGGTGTCTTTGAAAAAGGCGACCTTGATAGGGAGTTAGTGCTTGCGATCGGAGAACGCGAGGAGGTCACCGTGTGTGAAGCATCTTCGTTGAAACCGCCGAGGGTGGCCGTCCGGGTAGTGACTGCGCCGGTGTAGGGACAGTCGAACAAGGCTGCGAGTTGGGGCTCGTCCGAGGCCCATGCGCAGGCGGTGTTTATAAGAGGAGGGGTGATGCTGATGCTGCGTATGGTGACCATGGTGTGCTGGTAGAGATACGAGTCGATTCATGTCTCACGCGCCTCGACAGATAAGATTAGATCGGATGGGTCTATCGAGCATGTACGATAACAGGATACTGTTACTTGAGTACTTGTTCTCGCTCTAAAACAGACTGCTCCAGCTTGATCAGTATGGTGGTGCGGGACGGATATTGTTGGGTGGGAGTGTTGTGGGCGGTGACTCTGGCGGGCTGCGAGAGATGAAAAGGGCGCGAGTGGAAAGACAACGAGACTTACGAAACCGAGACCATCGAGGACGGCCTCGACGATGCCTGCAGCAAAGGACGAGCAGCTGAGGGTGGAAAAGTCTCTCGGTACGGATATATGGCGTTCGAGGAGCGGATCGTTGTCGATGATCATGTCTGTGGGGGTGTCAGAGGGGAGGGAAAGAGCAGGGAGAGACCTGCATTCGTCCTGGTTCTCGACGCTCTTTTCGATCGCGTCTGCGGGTCTGCCAAAGACGGCACGCCATACCTGGGTGTGGACGGACATGAGAGCGGGGAGGAAGCGTATTTCGCGTTTTGGGGTCTTTGAGGAGGACTCTGCCCGCCAGACCATGAGCTCGAGGACGCGTGCTCCCACGCGGTAGCCGAGGGTGTTTAGCCTGCGGGTGGTCAATGGGAGAAGGAAGAGAGAGAGATGCAGCGGACCTGCGCTCGAGGTCGTTTATGCCGCTGACGCGCTTCTGGGTGTACTGGACCATCTCGGAGAAGAGGAAAGCGAACGCAGATGCGGATATCTCTGCCGTGCGGGTCTTGTTGAGATTGCGGTCATAAATGTTAGGGCGGTGGGGTTTGTGCGTCGGTGCGGAGGAGAGGGAGAATCTGGGTGAGGAGGTGGAGGTGGGGGAGGGCTGCATCCTCGTGGTTGCTGTCTGAGCTGTTCTCGCATGTCCCTCCAGCAGCACATCTACGACTCGCTCATACACGCCCGCACGCCCGACGTCGTGCTCGATGTCTCCGGCACCTGGCGCGCCCGCTACAAGCTGCACAGGATCGTCCTCATCCAATCCGTCCGTCCTACCCCCGTCTCACCACGCCCACGCTGACATCTCCCAGGGCTTCTTCAGCTCGCTCTTCACGGCCGGCTTTCTCGAGTCCGGCCTCCAGCACGTCGCCATCGTCTTCGATGACCGCAACATAACTCGCCCAGGTGCGTCTCCCCCCTCCCGCTTGTCGTCCCGCTCACCGCCCCTCCCCAGCGTTCGAGTACGTATCTCGCCCCACTCCTCAGCCCCGCCTCACCGTCGCCCTCTAGGATATGCATCGCACGTCTTTACGGCGGCGGCCCTCCCCTCCATGTCCCCCCCGCGGCCATTCCCAGCGCACACCATCCCCTCACCCCGTCCTTTCCTGGCCCCGCCCCGCCATCAGATCCCCCGCCCGGCCACCACCCCGCGACGCCCTCCTTCCTTCTCTCCCTCCTCGCAACCTCCATCTACCTCTCCATCCCCTCCCTCGCCTCCCAAGCGCTCGCTTACATCCTCAACACCGTCGGCCCCTACACAGTCGTCCATTACCTCCAATTCGCGACTGGCTCTGCCCTCCACTTTCCTACAGAACAAGACCCCGACGCCGCCGTCGGCTTGGAACATATCGCAGAGATCCTCAAGCCCTCCTCGCCCTCGCCCTCCCACGATGTCTTGGCCGACAAGCTGCACGATCTTGACGTACAAAAGGAAGACCCTGCAGAATCTGACTCTGAATCAGAACCCACAGAACGTCCGAGATCCTCTCCTTCCTTCAACTACGGCGCCGTGTCGGATAAGATCGGCGAGGCTGCCGCATGTTGGCTCGCACGCTGGGGCACAGACATGCTCCTACACGAGGAGCGAGCCCGTGTGAGAGACTTACCACTGGCCCCAATCCCATCCCAACCCCCAATCTCCCGGCGCCGCGCAGAAACGTTGCCGTCTCGCCCATCCCCAGACGAGTCCACACCCCATCGCGTCCCCCTGATTTGGGCCAGAGGCGGATTAACATCCATCTGGATACGAGAACTCGTCTCGTCCGATGCCTTGTTCGTCAAGGGAGAGCGTGAGCGATACGACTTGGCGCGCACCGTCGTCGAACTACGAAGAAGGCAAGGAATCGACGACGACGACGAAAAGGACTGGGAGATCATGTTCCGCGATGGCATCTATTACACGAATATGGTACCATGGTCTCCCATGTATCCCGCACGCTTTGCTGACATGTTCCGTCAGCTCGTCGATGATATCATTGCGATCTCACAGGACATTTCTCCAACAACAGGTCGTCCGTTTGTACCTATATCTGTTTTGCAAGATGCTCACTGGACACAGTCCTTACTTCGCTGTCACATAACCACGAGGCCCCAAACCAACTCCTCGCCTACATCTAGTCCATCGCCAGCACGCGACAAAGAACTGGCACTCTGTGTTCGCACTACCGAAATTCTTTCACGACTTTCAGATTCACCCAAGCAGCAGTCCACCGTGAACGAAAAGGACAAGGCCTATTACCCAGTCGCTCAGGACTCGTCATTACGCATCGGCGACAGCAATGGCATCGAAGGCGCATCCATGGATCAGCTATTTGATCTGCTTGCTCCTCCGGCCGACCTTAAATCCCCATCACGCGTCGCAACTTCCGAAACCAACTTCTTTGGTCTCAAAGCAGAACGAAAGACTGCCGTCGAGTGTGTTGCGAGCGATGCAACAGGAAAAGCTCGCTGGTCGCCATACCCTCCATGTCGCTTTGCAGTCGAGTTTTGGGACATTGATTCGCTCAAAGAAAAGTCTCGGCTGCACTCACACACGATTTGGTATGCGGGGAACTTGTTCAACGTATACGTCCAAGTCGTGCGCAAGAAAGGGATCCAGCTCGGCATATATCTGCACCGCCAGTCGAGCGTCGATCCCATCCCTGCCCCTTCCGCGCCGGTACAAACCGGCGCTCGAGAGCGCAACCTCAGCAGGGTACCCTCGCTTCCACAGCAGATGCTCTCCTCCGTCTCGTCACCCAATGTCCGTCACTCCCCCTCCATGCAAATTCGGAGTGCAACCCCGAGTTCTTCCCCATCGCCCTCGTCGGGTCTTCACACGACCTACCAATCGACCGGGAACGCCATCCCGGCGACAGCCCCCCCGATCTCCCCCGCACAGCCCTATAGAGACCCGCGCTCGTCCGTCTCTGCCTACTTTTCTATTTCCTGCACCAGCACGACGGGGTCCTCCATCACGCGGTTTACGAGCGTGCCCGACGTCTTTTCTGTCAACCAGAGCTGGGGCTGGAAGTCGAGTTCGTTGCGATCGGAAGAGATGGGCGAGGTCGGCGCGGACGGGCAACCGGTCAAGTCCCCCGTGCCCGCACCCAAGGAACTCAGTTTGAGAGCGACGGTCGTCTTGGGCGTCGTGTAGTCGGACGGCGTGCCTGCGGTTTTATGCACATCTCATGCTTTCGATTTATGCTATCGCATTCTCTCGAGGTGCTGCTTTCTTTATCTACGTTCATGTCGTGAGACGTGCCTTGCTTAATGACGCTGTTGGCTGTATGGAACTCTATATACATTTTCCCAAGTTTGTTCTAGGAGTGATACTTTAGACGTACCTCGTCTGTGATTACAACTCATGTGCTCTAGCGGTTAGGTGCGTTGGACACAAGGATGGATAGAATACTAATGTTTATGATACCTCGCGGTTCACGCTCTACCCGGCAGGATTCCGGCATCCGTCCAGCTCATCCACACCGCCCCCGATACGTCTTGACCACGTCGCCAGCGCCATTGCGACAAATATAAACATTGTCGACTCCGCCAGAGGCGCGCACCTGGACACGACCGACTTCCCTTATAGTGCCCGAAACTCGTCCGGCGTGGGTTGGGCTGCTGATCCTCGCCAAACCTGAGGAACTTGAACCTTTCTAGGTTCAACACGTCTGGATCGGATATGTTGGATAGGATAAACCTACAGCAAGCGTTTCATGCGGACGAACGGCGTCACTATCGAACAAGCCACGAACCAGATAGAACGAGCGACGGACCCACGTCAAGGGATCTTATTATGGTACGACGGTCGCAAACTCGGAAACCTCCCGCTCTTCGAGATCTCCATGGTTTTTGGAGTTTGTACCTCTCAGAGGACGGCAGCCATGGCGACCTCATCGCACACATCTCAACTTGCATTTTTCGACACGGACGGCAACGACGTGCTTCAAAAGTGCCGACATGTTGATACCTTATTGGAGTTGTGAACGTCTTCAAGATCGAGGTGAACCGTGACATTCCAAACTAAAAAATCTCGCTACGTATTAGTACATTTAATACCGCAGAACTATTATATTCTTTCAGAATTACGAGGTCCCCGAAGGTGCAAAAAGTATATCGAAAAGTCAGTCTACTAGTAGGCGGCGGAAGTATATGGGGATACAGAATATGCATAGTACAAACCGCCACGTATGGTCGTCTGAAGCATAACTTCATCGTGCTTCTTTTGCATGAGGCTGCCGGGACGAACACCTTTGGGCCAGGGAATTGTTGTGTTTAACAACGGACTGTACCGATCCTTGTTAGCCTCCCCAACACAATCAAAATCTATTAGATATGCGAGCCATGGCATGTCGACATCCATAGCAGCCTTGGATCCTGGGGAGGTGGGATCATGTTCCATCTTGCGAGTGACAAGAATGTTGGGGCGTCGGATGTCACCGTGAACAAGATTACTGCTGTGGAGTATGGCAAGTGCACTTTCGACTTGTTGTATGACACTGCTGGGGAGCTCCTTGTTGCCAAATTGGCGATGTGCATCCAGGCCACCAATGTAGTCCATAATTACCATAGTTATCCCTCCCCGTAGCCGGGTATGGGCATGCAAACGAGGTGCGAAACCTTTCTCCGCAACTTTGCGATGAGCACTACTGTTGTATTTCTCAGAGAACTTTACCACAACACGTTCTCCATTGTACTTTGCAAGGAACAAGGCATGACGACCCGGAGCCAACTGGCGCTGCTTGTCCGGGATCAAGCGCCTTTCAAAGACAATGTTAGGGATACTCGTGTTGGGGAGGTACGCCGGCCGTGGGAAGAGACGCGAACGATCCTTCGTTGTCGGCCCAAGATAGTCCAACTCCTGGTATCTTTCTTGCATCTTGTGCAATGCATTTCGGAAGACGTCGAAGATCCTGGCAGTATTGTAAATCTTGCTCGTTGCGAAGATATCGCCACCAAGATAGATGTAGTTTGTAAACGATTGATAGCCGTATGTATCAGTGAGGATAGAGCCGCCGAATGATATATAAGGCCCTGCGATGGATATGTGGATGCAGGGACAGCACGTCCTATTGCGGATTGCAGCATACTAGGCACATACATGTCAGTTGCAAATTTTTATCACTAGATGGAGTGTGACATACCTTGGGTTTCGCAGCATGCTTAAGAAATGTAGGCACTTCTTGAAAGTCCATGATGCCACCCAGTCCAAGCTCGTTCTTACACTCAAGGTGCAAGTAAATTGCACCATTTTCCAGAGCGACAGCATCACTCTTCGCAGCCACGGCAGATTCGGAAGTAGTTGTTAACTCGATGTCGAGGAGATTCTCGATGAGTGGGTACACCGCATGCGTACGCTCGGACACGGAGTCATATATTGCAACAGACTTGGTGGCGAGTTCCCCTATTTTAGCCAAGATATCCACATTGTCTGGGCGGTCCGAGAGATAGGCAAGGTCGTCTACAATGTCCGCAAATATCTGCTCGTAGATGATAATCGGAGGGCCGGTGCAGCGCCCGAGGCACCCAATCTGAACAGGTTGCTCTTGGTACCTCTTGAAGTCCACAGCGATCTCAGTGGCTGACTCAGATGAAAGATTCCTTGCTGTTGAACCGTGCCGAATTGTCCTTGCATGGTCTTAGGAGGGTCTGCTTATTAGGGTTGCCTGTGGATATGGCATACTACGCACTGTATTCCTCTCCAGGAAAATGATGGATAAACAACTGGACTTTGTTTTCTCTTCTGTCACAAAGTTCGAGCGAGAGAATCCTGTCACTGTTGCTCGGGTACTCGAGGCGAGAAGAAATAGAGGCAAACCGATCGGAAAAGTCATGAAGTGGGTAAATATTCAGAGCGATATTCTGAGTTGAGCGGTCAGCTTACAAGGAAGGTGGTTCAATATGCATGTAATGGTACCTTGGGGAGATAGGCAACTTGTACGTCGAGTCCTGCGTCAGGACCAGCCAGGGATACGAAGTTTTCGAGGATGCGTATCATGGAGGAATCATCGTCTATGCGGATTTCAAGTGGAGTAGGTAGAAATCCGGGAATACAATATTTTATGACTCGGTCGGGCATTTTGGGTGCAGCGATGGGGGATCACGAACAGGGGCTGCCCCTTTTCCTGAAATGCGGATCGGCGCGCCGCGGTGGATTTTTCACACATCGCTCACTGAAAAATTGACATTGTGAAGTCCAACTTGAATGTTGAATGTGTCAACGTCTAACCGTCGGCAGCCTCATGCTAGAATCACAGACTAGGAATATCGCAAGTACACCAAAAAAAAAAGTATTACTCCCATAACAGACTCTGGAGGAAAACCGAAATAGGTGCAGCTAATTAAAGTGGAATCTGGATGCCTGAGTACATATTAGGGTGGTCCGACATCACTGCCAGTGAGAAATAGTTGAGACGGGGGAGGACGGACGGATTGGATGAGGACGACCCTGTGCAGCTTGTAGCGGGCACGCCAGGTGCCGCAGACATCGAGCACGACGTCGGGCGTGCGGGGTGTATGTAGTCTGGTGACCAGACACGTCTATTGAAGCCTCATAGTACGGTCTTATTACCGTGTATGAGCGAGTCGTAGATATGCTGCTGGAGGGACATGCCAGAACGACTCTGACTTTGTCACCCCGATTCTCCCTCTCGTCGGACTCCGCATCGTCCATCGCTGCACAAACCCCACCGTTACACTCGGAGCGGAAGCGCGTCATGATGATCGGCATAAACGACCTGTATCTGCCAGTGGAACACTCGTGCATGGACGTACCAAGAATAATATGTTACCGCCGCGACCGTCTACACTGAGGATTGGAAGCCATACCTTGGCTTGGATGTGTTCCACCATAAGGAGTCGCCTGCCATCATTTCAGAGATGGAGCAGCCTTCGGGGGTTGAATTGGCTGTGCTACGATTTGATAGGTGGGCGATCCGCAGGAAAAGGGCCGCTCCGAGTCGCCCGTAGTCGTTCCGTAGATATTTGTTTGCCAGGGTGTGTTAGTATCCAGTTTCATGTGCTCTCGACTGCAGGAGGACTTACTACCTCCCACCTTAGTCGCACCCTTCACACAACTAGTACCTGCTGATACCCCCACATAGTTCCAATCATGTACATAGTAGCCAAATTATTGAGTCAGATATTAGAGAATATTAGCCCATAGGTCCGTCACGACGCTTTTCCAACACCATTTTTTTTTACCAGAATCTGTTCGTGTTCGGTTCGAATCCTTGGGCCATACGTAGCGTAACCACGTTAGACGTCAAACTGGACCACTAATCATTCCTGATTCAGTACAAGAGCGACGGTGCGAGCGCAGAACACGTACGCCATTCCCTATAAATACTTGAGCCCGCTGTGCGACATACATATCCACAGCCTGTGCGATAAACTTCTGCTCCCAGGTCGTCTTCAGGTCCCGGCTGCTGTTGACCTGATCCCAACTCATGTCTTGTGCAAGGGCGGATTTAAGTTCTTCGACCCACGGTGGTGGGCCGTTCGTCATGATGTACAAATATCGAAGAGGATCCGCGGCTTCCTTCTGGACCTGGCTGACCTTGTCGACAATCTGCTCGATGGATGGGTAGCAGCGCCGAATGTAGAGCTGAATATTCGCCTCCGACGTTTCACCCCAACCACCGTCAGTTGGTCGATCAAACTTGTCATGAAATTCAGGGAATGAGTTGAACGCGTTCCAATCCGCAGACCACTTGGCGAGATGTACACAGTGATCTTTGAAGTCCCCTCGACGGACGTGAATCACAAGAAGCCCAGGGATAGCGAGCGACATGTTTTCCTCTCGAGAATTGAAGAACCATCCCAAAAACCTTGTCTTCCTCGGTTCGAAAAGATGGCGATTTCGACTGAAAGCATCGTAGACGAGTGGTGACCATCCCCAGAGCGTAGTGACCGGCGATTTCGACAAGTAGGGCCAAACACTCAACATCCGCTTCTTATTACCAAATATCCTAGTTGGGGGGCCGTGCTGACATGAGAAGGCTGTGACACATATGCATCAACCCAACTGCGTACCAATATTCAAAAATCGCATTGCTACTCGGGTCCAGCATGAGGCATGGGTCGTCGATCGAGTTGATTTTTTCTACCCATTTTTCGAATACATAGGAAACTGGAATATCGTCGCTAAATCGCATTTCATCACTGGTGGTGTCCGACACCTGTAGGACTGTTGGATTCGGGCAGACTTCATGGAAGAACTCTCCGGAGACTGAGAGAGGAGTTTGATCACTGGGAGGCCATGGACCGCCGACCATCGGACCTGTTGGTAGCAATGAATTTGCGAAACAGAATTAGGGATGATGCTTACCGCCCAGGAGGGCAGAGAGAGGAATGCGCGAAGGGATTTGCTTGCCGTTGTATTCTGAGTAGAGTGAGCCGTCCGGGTTCCAAACGTAGTCATTAAACACGAAACTTTGTATCATGCCAACAAAATTAGATGTTCGCAAAGTGATGGAGGTATGAACGTTTAATACTCACGATCGATTAGTGGCATGGGCGAGCAAACCTATCATGACAAAGTCTTGCATGACGTTTCCCCAACCCGAACCTAGAAAAGGATGGTTAGTGGGCAATGCACTCATTCATTGTGGCATACCCTAGACTTCTTACTGTGGGCATAGTTCGCAGCAAGGAAGTACTTCACGGTCTTGTGCTTGTACTCTTTGTAGTGCGGTAAGGAATTTTCTTTTGCTCTTACTTTTTCATACAGTGGAGGAAGTCGTGGCCCCACAGATGTTGGCGGGGTGTCGCGCCAGCGTATGTAGACATGCAATGCAATAGAAGACAATAACAAGATTCCCAGTAGTCTGAATCCTCGCCTGGACAACCTGTAGGGCGCCATTGGAAGAAGGGAGGGTGGGGGGTGGGGAAGACGTTAGTGGAACTTGAAGGCTCTCAGATTTGTCGAGGTTACCTATAGCGAGCCCTACTTCGGATCGCGGAACGAAAACGGACAGGTTATTGACAGAGCCGAATGGAAGAACGACAGCCTGAGCGCCCTGTATCAGAACGACCACCCTGTCCGCGCGTACCTGACTGTCCCCTCCATCATATATAAAGCTTCGTGTCTGCCTGTGTTCCCCAGTCTCAACAAGAGCGTTATTGTTATCGTTGTATTGACTCTTCTCATTTTTCGCATTCCTCGGGGTGCAGCCGTTATGCCCCTGTCCTACCGTGCGGCGGGGTTCAAAATCACGGTAACGAGCTATGCGTCATAGAACTCCGTTCTCCTCAGGCTCCACCAGAGCTATCCGCTCCGCGACGAGTACCACCCTCGCCCAGCATCAACTATGTTTGTCCTTTCCCTACACACGATTCCCTGCCTATTGGAATACATTCTGAATCTCAGACTCCCCGAGCCATCGCATGGTCCGACATTCCCTCCGCACCAAGCATACTACGACGATGGAGTCATGTCCATTCAGTCATACCCGGCGAGCCATTTGTCATTGCACGCAGTAGAGGCAGTTCCCAACACGCCGCGTGCGCACCCGCAGGCCAGCCACCACGCCCGTCATTCGTACCCCTAGCACCCGCGTCAAATCTGCAGCCCACCCATTCGCCGGTCAACGCAGTCGCGCCCGCCACCTGCAAATGCGCCTCAAGCGGACTTCATTATCACCTCCGTCAAAACTGTTGGAATGCACTTATCACCACCCGCCCATACTAAACGTGCCGCATATGCACCTGTAGGCCAGCCACCCCACCCTTCCATACTGGCCCAGCACCAGCACATCAAATCCGCAGCCCACCCCGCCGACACCACCCACGACAACGCCGTCACGCCCGCAACACAATCGCCACCCCCATCAAAACACATCCACAGCCAACGCAGTCATGCGCCAAGTACCTATGCACGGTCGTATATCGCAACGCTCATGCGTGGTGCCCAATTTTCTATACGCCAGAAAAGATGGTGACAATTAAAATTCATTGAGCAAATCATCGTGCTTCAAACAAAGGCGGGACATCTACAAGCGCAAATCGTAGCATGGATCCTCGCCAACATGCGGTGAAACGGTCTCATCCATCCCTGCCCTTTCCGTTCCAAATAGGATGCCACGAATGGCTCGTCTAGTAACAAAGGAAGGGACAAACCATCAGCAACCGAGACAGAGCATGAAAATTATATAACTTCTTTTTCTTCTACTGTTCGCTAGGTTTTCATCATCGTTCATCTTCGTCAAAACGTCTATTATTCGTATTTTTGTCGATGATTCATCTCCTATTCTCGCCTTAGCAAAAATCTACGAAAATCAACTACAATCTCCTATTTCCACACTATTCTTTTTGTTTTTATGCAAGCACAAGCAAGGTCTAAGTCTGGTAGAATTTCTATGCTTTAAGATGCACTTTATCGATGGGTGGACGATTCGCCCTTTCCGCAGAAAGGGGCTGCCTCATGTCACGGTTCACGCGCCAGTGGCGCCACAGTGAGTACCACTAGCGCTCAATTTCTACCTTGCTTCAAATGTCGACTTCAAAAAGGTATCAAGACAATCAACCCGATGGTCAAGTACAGGGTGATGCCCGCTTGTCTACACAAGTTTTGACACTGGGAAAGGATCACATCGTCTCTTTCGCGGGTACCAGTCAATTCACGGCGCAAGGTGTCTCTGCGTGTGGCCTTGCTGCGTTTAACTTTGCCAGGATCGGGTTTCGAATCGAACAAAGCAAGAAAAACCTCACGGATGTCTTGAACGAGCTGAGCACGAGGGAGGTCATCGAGGTGAGTGTGCGACATGGTTGCTGTGCCGTCTAGCAGTCGTCGCGTACTCGATCCATCAATGATGGGCTTGATCGTAGGAAATCGTAGCTATTTGTGCAGGATGGTCCAGTAATCTGCATCTGGAGGTCGACGACATCCACAACCTCCCAATCTTTAGCAGATCTCTCAGACTCACGTCTGTCGAGTATTGCCGTCCTCGGCCAAAACACTTTCAGATCCTCCTTGAGTGCGTGCATTGTGTATATCTCTCTGCTGGGACTACATCATCGTGCTTTTCTTTCCCTCAGAAAAATGAAAAAGATAGAGGAATCGGCTGTAATGATCATCACGCGTCCACCTGAGATCATTGCTTGTTTCAAGTTTGCCAACACGAATGCCAGTCCGCACTCATCCACACTCGACAACCCACTTTTCGTCGTCTTTGATTCACACCCTCGTCCCTCACATCCTCATGGAGCTGGTCTATCGTTTAGTACCTCGATAGAAAATACGGCCCGCACTCTGAGTGATATTTTACCCCCGATCGACGAGAGCATATTCGACTCGTCCGACTTTCAGTGGCAAGCACAGCTCCTTGCGAATTGCTCGGCACACGTCTACGTCGCCAGGCATCGACGCAAGGACCACGAGGAAGCCATCATCCAGTCCAGCTTGGCTATACTCACCCTTCGTGCGCAGATCTCGGAGCTCAAACACGAAAACGAGAAATTTGGCTCTGAAAACAAGCAGCTCGAGTCAGAGGTCGATCGCCTCCGGGCCTCTGTGAGGCAAGAACAGATGAAAGCGAAACATGAGGCTTTCCCTCCTTTGACAGCGTTTCCAAGTCGAGTGCCGGGGCGCTCCTTTGGCTTGATTAGCCACGCCCCCGCTGGTCCTTCTCGGATATCTGGCGCGTATAATCGCTGTGCTGATACCCCATCCACGGTGCCTGTCCAATGTCATCGTCCTGTGCATCCGTCCCCGGCCACTGGTACCTCTGGAGCGCAAAGTATCTTCGCCGACAACCCACCCCCTGTTCCTTCCAAAGCGCCACCTACTTACGAAGATCTTGACCTCGAAGATGAGTCAAGCACTGATTCAGACGACATTTGGATCCAGACCGCATATGTCGCTCGCGAACTCCAGGATAAATTTGATTCTGAAGATCGACGGCTCCGTCAAGAGCATGCAGAGCTTGCCCAGTTCATTCAAGCCACATTTCAGTGTAGTATATGCATGGACGAGCTGCCTGAAGACGACGTCGCCAAAGTGGATGACTGCGTGCACACGATGTGTAGGTCCTGTTTAAGGGAGTATGCTTCCTCGAAGATCCAAGAACATCGGTATCCGATATTTTGTCCCGTGTGCACCATTACCGCGGAGAGCAAAGGTAAACCCGGTGGTAGGCTTCACGTCTGCTATTCCCTCGTTGGCGACGCCAATGTTTTCGCATTGTAGTGATCTCGAGGTTCCTGATCGAACAGCTCGGTGTCAGCGAAGAGCAATCTCAGATCTTTACCGAGATGGAGCTGGCTGGATTCACCGTCCAAATCCATTGTCGCAAGTACGTCGCCTATCCATCTCGCTCCACCCTTTCCATTTGAGTGAGAGGGATGACAGGTGCCAACGTCCTGCCTTTGTGGATCGCGAAGACTACACGGATATGCCTAATATCCCGTGCCCTCAGAGAGACTGTCAACACGTATGGTGCAAAAAATGCGAGCAAACAATCGCCGTTGACGGCCCGAAACATTCATGCGACGGGTCGTCCGAGCTGGACCATCTGATGAAAGAAAAGGGGTGGAAACATTGTCCGAGTACGTGACGTTCCCCCCTTTCTTTTCGACCGTAGATGCACACCGTGGGCACTCACGCACCGACGTACAGATTGCACGACACCAATTCAAAAGGAGACTGGATGTCAACACATGACGGTGTGTGCTCGCCCTCTTCCCACTCTACATCTCCTTGTCCCTCGATGACGCCGGTCGTCCGATATTGATGCTGTTTTTTTTTTTTTTGACAGTGCATCTCGCCCGGGTGCAACACCCACTTCTGCTACGTCTGTGGTGGCTTGATCGTCCGATCCGCACTCAACCAGGAGATCAATCAGGCCGTCTCGGCACACTTTCGCAAGTGCCAGCTGTTCGAAGTCCCGAATTGAGAGGTTCTCTGGTCGTCATGTTTATGGGAGCACATGGTTTAGAGGAACGCTCGCGTTTGCTAGTTGTTCTCTTTTTCGCACCCCCAACTCTTGTGAATGGTGTAAGATGGATTGTATCTTCTCCCTCGCGCAGACTGCCGCTGTAATGATGGGCGTCAGGATATATGTATAGGCTGACTGTGGGTGCCAGTGGGGCAAGCACCAGTACTCATAGATCCCCTTTTTCGATACAAAACCACGGCCGGTTGGTACTCATATCGCAAAACCCGAGTGGAGATTCAAATACCACCCAAGTATCCTCAACATCTTCCATCGTTATTGTGGATCTAGCTTGGTCATGTTTGGATGTTATACTACAGGCTTTCAAGGCAGCGGCACCTTTCGGCCTTCCGCCATGAACGAACTCCATTCCCGACAACGTTGTCACTAAATTCCATGCAGATTAATGGTATGAATAACTAATGGTATGCAGTTGAAAGTCTAAGCGATATGATCATGGGATGTGTGATAGTGCCTTAAGGTTTTGGACGAGGCGTGAATTTGAGCAAGCATCCGTCCTTGGGGAAGAGCGTTGCAATGATCCTGTTCACACACATACAATGAGCACACGCAGATCACCACACGAAACGCAAGACATACTCGACTTTATCGCTCTCAGGCGTGAGGTGGTGCTCCCAGTCGGTGAGCACACTGGCAGTGGAAAGGACCAGTGCCATGCTCAAGTTTGCATACTCGATACCGATGCATTTGTGAGGGCCACTACCAAACACGAGATAGTTTTGAGGGTTGGTGTTGGCAGAGTTTTTGGGATCGAGCCACCGTTCGGGAATCAAGCTATCATGGTCGGGATACACTTCGGGGTCGTGCAAAGAGTTGTAGAAGGACGGGATCACCATGCTGCTGGCAGGGACCGTGTAATCAGAAGTGATAGGGAATGGCTTCGTGGTTTTGTAAGGAACCTTGGAACAAATTTGTCAAATACCTGCTCACAGAAAAGCAGTGGATGGGATTACCATGGTGACAGGAGGCTTGAAGCGCATGCTTTCCTTCACAAAGGCCCTCAGGTAGGGCATCTCCTCCAACATTTCCAAGGTCATAGGCTTGTCAACATCATTACCCCGAACGCGATACTGTTCGTCGCGAATCTTGGCCAAGATCTCGGGGTGATCAGCAAGGTGCTGAAAGCCGTAGATCAAGCCACTGCTCATAGCATCTTGAGAGGCGAACAAGAACGAAAAGATAACCATGGCCATCTCGCGGTCACTGAAATCTTTCCGACCCTTATAACCAGGGGCCTGTAATTCCTTGACCCACTGTTCGAGCATGCACTCTGGCTCGGCACCCTCTGCAATGGCGATCTTGGATTTTGCGGCAGCCATCTCCAACCATTTGAACGCAGCTTTGCGAGCTTGTATAGCTTTGTAAACTTTGGTTCCGGGGAGAGCGAGGGGAAAGTTGACGAGCTCCAGAGCACGGGTAATATCCCAGTACTTTTGACTGATCTCAACAGCGCCTTCTTCGGGAATATGATTACCGCAGAAGACACGAAGCGATATATGCATGTTAAGCTGACGTGCGGTCTGCATGATCGACTTAGGTGAGGGATCCTTGGCAGCGTCTGCAAGCCATTGGTTCAAATGATTACGGGCGATGGCGTCTTGAATTGAGATGTAGATGCTTTGAAACGGTGAGGAAGTGAACGTGGAGCTAAGGCTGGGAGACGCATACCTAAGAGCCTTGCGGGTGAAAAGCGTATTCAAGACCCTTCGGTACTCTACGTGACTTTTACCAGTAAGGAAGACCCTGTGAAAGAAAGAAAAATATAGTCCGTTTGCGCGCAAGCAAAGAACATTTACAAACCAGTTATCGGGCATGAGGATTGACTTTGCGGAGTGGACAAGACAGGGTTCGGCGTGATTTGGGGAGTTCAAAATCTTACGCGAACACTCATTCGACGAGGCCATGACGATAAAGCTAGATGCAATGTCGTGTCAACGATCATTCGATGCAGATGCAAGGACGTGACTTGCATGTTGAATACGCTAATGGCACTAAGAGCCCCAGAGTTCCACTGAGCCATGTAGCCCTCCATGGTGGGTTTCATAGAATCGGCGAATTTCCCGATGATTGGAATGGTCCATGTCGCGCCGGGGAGATGCTTTTTCTTGTACCTGTACACGGACTGCTCGAGGACGAGGAGGGCGGCGACAATGGCGAGGGTGGTGTAAAGCCAAGTTACCTGGTTCGAGGTAGGGAGGAAGAAAGAGGGGACGGGGATGTCAAAGAGCGGGGAGGAGGGGGAGGAGGAGGGACTTGGTATGGAAGAGGAGTAATGGCGAAGGAAGGACGCCATGATAGAGGCGGTTGGGAAGAAAAGACGAGAAGCAGACTTGAAACTTATGTACCCCCCTCGCACGCTGATTGGCCACAAAAATCATTCGACAACTCTAATGGAGCAAGCACAGCCACCGCTGGTATGAAGCGTGAGCAAAAAAGGGCAGAAAAGCCCTTGGCAATGGCGTAGCCGAGCCACAATGCCACCAGACCTGAAAATAGGCCTATTGTCTAACCTTTAGGCCGGATTAAAGTTTGCCCACCGCGTTGTGTTAGTTGCGAAAAGTTGTGCCACTGTGAAGACACTAAAGAGTCGTCAGGCGATAACGTGACTTGTCTGCTTTTCAGATCCGGGGCGCAGGCCGGCAGCACACAATGTCTAACAACAGACGAGCCCACTGCGACGACCCTTGGTAGGTTGCAACTCGGCTTGCAACCTGACCGAACAGCTCACTAGCGCTCACTGATCGCCAACTCGCTCCGTGCTCGCGGAGTTCGAATAATAACGCACCACAGGGGCTTGTCCAGACTTGGCTCAATTTTCGAACTATATTACCTCAAATTTCGTCGCGTGTGGGCGATCGTAATCATCGTATGAGTGCTATGTCCAGGAAAATTCAAACAAATACAGGCGAATAACCATTAAAGGGAGAGGATTAAAGCAATAGACCAGCAATGACAATAACGAATACCGCGCCGAGGATGCTTTGTACCGCGCCTACTCCGGTGCCGCCGTTGGAAGAGGGACTAGAGCCTGCAGCTTCCGTCACGTTGACCGGGGCAGGTGCAGTGGACGCATTCAAGGACGTGTTAACGTTTGGTGCAACAAAGGTCGGTCCGCCCCCAGCGCCAGTGCTGTTGACGTTAGGAGCGAGGTACGGGACGTAGGCATTAGGATTCAAAGCACCAGGAATCGTGCCTGTAAGGTTCAATAGCGGAAGGTTGTCAGTCGTGAGGTTGTTGTTCTGGTACGAGGTAGCATTTGCAACAAAGGCAAAGACATCTGACAGGTAAATGTAGCTTAGGCTCAAAGTGAGTGTATCAGAAGATAGAACGCACTGGAAACGGTCTTATTGGTATCTTGGCGGCCAAGGTTGCCGAGCCCCCAGTTATTTTGGACAGTAGAGAGACTAATCGAGTCATATAAGTTGATGCGCCTGGTCAATATGAATAGCATTCCTTACATGGAATAGTGGGTATAGAACGTATCATCGGTTGTGTTCCAAAGGTTTTGCGGGACAACACCACCAATCAGAAGGCTAAACACTTGGTTGTCAATGTTATAGGTTTCGTTTCTACGGGAAAAGGATGAGTGAAAGTTTCATTGACCCAGAAATTGACGTACTCGTCAAACGTCAACAAAATCAGTGTCTTGGGGGTGTTGAAATTGGAGTCCTGAAGCAGGGACACTAGCCAGTAGTCCAGCCAGGAAGCAGCATACTCGATAGTAGTATCATGTGCATCGCTGTGATAAAGTTGGCACGAGGCACCGGTAAAATAGAGCGACCCACTTTCGGAGGTTAGGCGTGACAAAGATCCACTGAGAGAGGGTGTCGTTACCGACCTGTATTACCCGTACACGGTCAGCAAAATTAACCGAAACAACTAGACGATACCTACATCAACAGCGAAATCGTTGAAGTTCCTAATACGCGCGGCACGCGTGGTATTCTTGCCAACCGAATCAAAAATGACTAACGGGTTGTGCTTGCGCACGTAGTACGTATAGTTATCAGGGTTGGTATAGTTGTAGCCTGGGTATCCATCCGTGGGCATGTTTTCCTGGTAGGATGACCAGCTGATACTCTGTGCCTCCAAGAGGTCGACTATTGTCGAGACATTGTTGGGAATATAGGTAAGGTCATCGTTTGCGAGTCCAAAGAAGTCGCCTCCGGCTGATGCGATGTAGTTAGGCTCGCTAGGGTGGGTCACAGCATAGTAACTGCTGAGAAGGATGCCCTGGGCAGTCAGGTTCTGAAAGACGGGATTTGAGCGAGCTTGTGCAAAGTCGGTGTTCTCTAGCCAGATTTGAATGAAGCGGTCGAAAACCTTGCCAGGCACGTTGGGGGTGTTGGTGATCGTGCCATTTGAGGTCCCAACGTAGAAGGGAGACGTGTCGGTCGGGCTGTGAAACAATGACAATGCTGCGACAGTGGAGACATGAATAACTAGACTTACGATGCAGCAGGAGCAGTGAAAGTCGACGCGATTGATGCTGAAACAGACCCTACTACTGCTCCAAGAAGGATTGAATGTTTGATAACCATGCTGGTTAAATGCAGTTCAAGGACGCCTCGTAAGTAGGAGAACCAAATGAGACCGCCTGGCCCTGGCAGCCTTGATATACCCTCTCGTCAGCAAGCACGTGGCCCTCCTCGAATCGACGATTACTGCCGACTCCGCGTGATATCAAGTCAAGCCAGGCCTGTAGTACTAGTAGCCAGCTCGATGGTTTCAGGACGGATTTTACAATTCCCAAAAGGAACGCGATCCAGACACGTGACTTGAAATTCTAAACTCATCACGAACGTTCGCTGTGACGGACCACGGTAGCCGGTAGATCTGCGGGTTTGGGAGTTCGGATTGCCGATTGCCAATCCGCAATGTTCGATGCCCAGTAGGGCGTGGCATCACCAATATTGACTCATCGACAGATCATGATTATGATGCCCCCAAACCGAATAACGGGAACTCAATTCGAAACCTAGCTATTCCTGAAGATGAATTCTCCAGTCAAATTCCCACATATTCAAGTGGAAGCGTTCACTGGAGCTGTCGTCCCTGTGTTTTGAGCACGAACGTGTCTTGCGCGGACCTCGCGGTACCCTGGCACTTGGGTAGCATTTTAACACATGATCCCGAACTTTCTGAACATTCCCAGTTCTATATCTGAGCGTCAGAATGGACCCTATTACGAACCCAGGTCCAAAGGCCGCATCCGCAAAGCTGACGAGTAACGTTATCGGTTGAGGACTCTCTGACGGCCATTGTGATAATTTTGAAGCCCTCTCATTGGCGGGTGAGCGGCAGGTGCGGTAAATGAAGCAGCGCTCCTAATTGTCTTCGGGGCCGACGCCGATACTTCAAATGGGAAAATACCACGTCGAGCGGCCGATGCATTGGGAATGTTGGTCCCTAGAGACGGAGCATGAACCAGACCGACATTTTTACTTGCTTGAAGGTTGCGCTGAGATTAATGCACTTAGTGTCTGATCCATAGCTGACTACCAGAAGTCAATGGCTGCATCCAAGTCCTCACGATCCATAACCTGAGACGCCGCTATCTGAGAGACTGGGACCTGCTGGTTGTCTTGATGCCCCGCGTTGTGCACTTTATTTAAAAATTCGGGCTCACCTCCTGATTTACACAATGTCTCCGTATGTGTCTACCAAGCAAAAACTGAGCATCAACTTACCAGAGTCAAAGAGCGAAGGGTGGTATTGGATGTTTTTTCTTCGCACGGTGTTATGCACCAGACCACGTGTGGTAAGAAACCGACAAGAAAAGCCTCATACCGATTATGGACCTCGTGAGCATTGGCATATGAATCAAGGCTGCATGTGACGCAAGACGTTCGCTCCTGCTACAAGATATTGCCTGCGAGGACTGAAGGTCTCAAGTATAAATTTTCAAACGAGTATGTGTGCTGACAGCAGACGAGCGGAGCGGTAGCCTGCACGATCGTTGATGTGACAATTTACTGGAAACTTCACAGGGTATCCTTAATAAGATATTGTATGTGTGATCAACGTTGTCAAAGAGCACGAACCTTCAAGGGGCGGAATCGGATGCAAGTTTCTAACAAGTGAACAGTACGAGCATAGCCTCGCAGCTGATTTAGCACGGCTCTCGCACGAGAAGTACAATGTGTGGGTTTGCGAAATGAGTCTTGGGCTCGGCTCACATGACGTTTGTGCAATCGGCGCTGTGACAACGTTGGGAAAATGCACGCAGATAATACGGACGGCGATTATAAAAGCGGGTAAAGCCAGGGCAGTGCGATCATGGGGTATGGCATGGCATGGCATGGCCGGAACTTAGGGCCCAACGATGAGACGTGGTGACAGGGAGACTGGCAATTGACTGTCTGCGGCATTTTCAAAACGGGAATTCGAAAATGAGTTGGGAGGGGTGGGTGCTGCGTTTGATCGCTTCAAAAGTGGCTATCAGAGGAAATTCTATACACCATCCCACGGCGGGGAAAATGGGGCAGCGTGAGTACGCATGAAAGTTGCGAAATCACATGTAAGCCATTGGCGGGGAACCTCCTGGAATAACCGCACCTTGAGATGAATTGGTGAGAGACTGCGAGGGATTCGCATATCTCCTAGGAAAGGCACTGATAGGGTAAAGTGCACTGGACCAAATGAGGGTCACTTGATATGCAGGTAAGATGGCAACCGAAGCAATTCTCCACGGACAGAGTGCGGGAGACTGGAGCAGTGCAGGCTGTGCCCAAGCATAAGGCAAACGGCAGATATGCCTCCACTCGTAAGCCAGGAACAAATATGCGTCTTTAATCTTAGCTGGGAGGATCGCTCATAGTGTGAGGTTCGTGAAGGTGAGGATTCCAGACCCGGAGTGTTACATTCTAAAGGTATCATGCTGCTTGAACACAATTGCATGCCAAGATTCTGCAAAAAACAGAGATCCGGGTGGACTGTGCCGAGGAAAACATGAGACGATAAATAGTGAGTGGTTGGATGATGATCAAGTTTCAACGTTTCAACCCCTGACCTCGGAGACTACGCAACGCAACGCCAGTGTCACGTGATCTGCCAAGCTTTGAAGCTGCCGGCAAGGCCAGAAATATGAAGCATACACCGCCCGCTTCCTGTGATAAATACCAGCACCAGGGTACACTACTAACCACCAGCGAACTGAATGGAATAAACCGTCCCCTGCCATGGTCCGTCACCCATCCCTATTCTGCCAGCCCATCATCACCGTAATCGCAGGTATTTGTAAACGAAAAAAAGTTTGCATGGTATGCACAACTTACTACCGCGTTACTGAATCCCACGATTGACGACTGCGATATCCAGCGAAGCATGCATCAAAGGGCATAGATCTTCGTCATGTCATCACACTGAGCGCCCATTGTTTGAGGTGAAGAAGAAGGGACGGCCTGTTTCTCAATGTCCCAAATGTCGCGAACTGCGTCAGGCGAAGCGAGTACATTCCAAGTGCACTTGCACCCCCCGTCAACCTGCTGTCGACAAAGTCCCTATCCCCGCTGCACGCCCAGACAAGAAGCGTAAGTACATCGGTATCAGTTGTGCAGGACACTAATGTGGATTAACTTGGTAGCCCGTCGATTCATGCCAAGCGTGCCTACTCTACCCAACGGAATCTCAGACGCATTTCAGCCTACCGCTACTTCATCATCCCCTAACTCAAGGCAAAGAGGTGAGGATCAAATGCGAGTCCTTACACAAATCTTAATTATATTGTCACACAGTGGACTCGCTTCTGAATCCTTGTCACTGTAAGAACGTAAGACAGTGTACATGCAGAAGAACATCAACATCTTGCATCGCTGGACCTAGTTCTTTTGCCGAGATATGCTCGGACTACGGACTACAGACCCTCGCAGAGGCAGCAGCGATGTTTCGTGATCGGCCAATGCAGGCCTCTGCCTCTGAACACTCTTCGGACCCACCACTTGGGTCCTGCTGCGCGGACGAGCGACTTAGTGTACCAGATACCGTTCCTGCGCGTCTAGAACTACCTCCGATCCTCGGGCCGATCCTATCGGCTTCCGTCCCCGACTTTCCCACTATCCCACCACCCAGTACCATCAAACCTACTACGAGGTCTGGATGCACGTGCAGTTTCAGCTGTACGTGTCCAGGATGTGTCGAGCACCGCACCCTTCGCCATGTTGAGAAACACCATAAAGACTGCAGTGAAGGATGTGGTCACTGCGTAGATCGTACCTCTGGTATTGAACTACCTGACCAGGATACATCCGGTCATGATGGCACCCTAGTGGATAATTTCTTTACGCGCGCAGCTGCGCTTCCCAACCCACCATCTAACCGTCGAACGGAGCTGGACCCGGGGGACATCACTGTGTACCCCTACGACCTTTTCTCGGGATCGTCGACGGAGGCAGATGAACGTGGCGTTGCGTTTGGGCTCGTCAAGGTCCCCAAGCTCGAATGTTGTCGCGGTCAGTGCGGTTGTCCAGCGGGAGGATGCCAATGTGGGCAGTCTTGCGGTGGCGGCTGTGATGGCACGCCTTCGTGACATGTGAGAATAACGATGGATGTCTTTCCTTTTTCTTCCTACCGGCGATCCTCTTTCGCGTGGTACGCGCCTCATTGGTCTGTTCCTTTTTTTTCTCTCCCTTTGTCTTTACTCACATCCTCCAGGCGACAATTGCTGGCCATTAGCCTGCAATGACGCGGTTGACGGGGGATACCCTCTTTCTTAACAGCTTCTTGTTTTATGGCTACTTCTATCACCGCGCACATCGAATCTCTCTACTCGCACTACCATCGCCACTTGTGTCATATGTAACGTCTTGCAAGCTGAATTATGTTGTACCCCCATTTTGCACAGCGAAACAAAGAAAAAAGGGTCGTGCGGGAAAATATGTCGTTCGTGCGCCACACACCCTTATTTTTTTCCAATGCGGCGCTCGAGAGGAGTGACTGACTAATCTCTGCCGTTTTTTTGAGAGGGCGATCGGTGCGTTCACGTTGTCGAGTCATCGTGCTCACTCGGTCAGTTCTAGGGACACACCATCGTTACAATGGATGCCATTTGAACTAGACGGTTGGAGCTCAGTGCCGTAGATCGAAGAAAACGAAGCCCGATCGCGATCGCCGAGCCTCACCATCCACTTATCACACACTCCACATCGCTCGGACGTAAATTCAAGCTTTTAAACACTAGTAGAAACACATGAGTGCACGAAAAAGGGGGTGGGTCGGTGAGAACAACTTGGGGTAAGTGATATAATACGGGGAGAGATTCGACTGTCCAACTTCGCAGGAAGTGAGAAGTACTAGAAAGCAATAGACTCGGAATCAAAACAGTTGCAATGGATTCATTAGCTAGCTAAATGTCAGTGGTATCATCAAAAGATGGAGTCCCCCGAGGATATATTCCAGGGTGTAGCGGCAATATCCCTGCTAGAACCGCTTGGCATAGTGGAGGCTGTGGAAGGTGTAGTGATAAGTGGAGCCGCCTGTCTTCCCAGCAGCATTTCTTTCGCATCTAAAACGGGGAGATCGCAGCACGCTGGGGGGAGAGTACTTGATTAGATCATGTGTACAGTGGCGTTGTCGTACGCACCTACCGCAGATCGCAACCACTTTGGAAAAATTGCGCGATCGCTACCTCGCGCTGCTAGATGTGGGACCTCCTTTTTCCGGTACTCCCGGACGTCCTAGTGCGGGTTGAGTCCCACTCACACCCACGGCTGCGTCTCTTGACCCTCCCCCATTTTCACCTCCCACTGGGGAAGACTTGCTCGATTCGAACGAGAACTGGTCGCTTTCGCAGCTCGTTCTTTTGCGACGAATACTAGGACGCTTATTCAATGACAAGGCGCCAGTTTTGTCTTCCCTGAGAAGTTCGGTGGGGCTGGGAGCGCGTTTCCCTTTTGACGGCGATGATACGCGCGACGAGGACGATGGAGGAGCCAATGCGACCTGGCCGCCTCCAATGTTGCCTTCCAAGCTCCAGTGGTTCAAAGGTTGTGCCATGGTATCCAACGGACGGGTCGTGTGAGGGTGCTCAAGCTCCAGCCTCATGGCAGCCACCTCAGCCTTCCTAAACCATGCTTTAGCCTCATTATGTCCTAACCGTCGTCCGCCTTTCCTGACGCTCGCTCCAGGTCCCCCCTCAGCAGAACTGGAGTCATCGCTCGTCCCGCCGTGCCCCCGGAGTTCGCGTTCCTCGTCCACGATCCTCAAGGCGCCTTCAATTATGGCTGCGTGAACGAAGACGTATTGTCGCAGGCTCTGGCACAAACTCATCCGTTGTTCCCGCATGTCCTGGACGATCGTGCAAATAGGTTCAGCAAACGACGAGATCAGAGGCGGCGACAAGTCGCTGTGGAGCTCCCGCGGTAGCTTGTAATCGATAACCGGATAGTCCATAGCACGCTGGTCGTGCTCAGCCGCACCAAGAACCCCACTAGCAGTTGAAAACTGCTGCGACGCTGAATCGATCCAAATGCGGGGTACCAGCGGAATCGTCCTTCCTTTGCCTTTGGTCTCTGTAGAAGGAAAGGGCGAATTCTTGGCAGAACCGCTGCTATGCAATGTCCCCGGGGCTTTCAGGGAACACAGTTCGGTGTTGAGCCGCAGGTTGTTTTTCGACTTTGTAGGGACGGCGAGTTCTCCTGATTCGTCGGACACTACCTGACTGTTCTTCCCATTCCCTTCTGCGTCAGCGCCTTCTCCGCTCTCGAATTCCTGAGGGGGGGTCGTCGGTTCATCGGAACATAGATCCGAGCTTCGTCGTGACGCGGAGTCTTCAGCTGCACCAAAGAAGGAAATACCCTTCTCCACGATTCCAAGTGGGAGAATGGGACTCGACAAACGTGCAACAGGCGATGGCCCAAGTATCGGTTTGTGATGACGTGGGCGAACCACGCGCTGAAGGCTCACCGTGCTCGAATAAGTGGGTTGAAGCGGTACGGAGACGGGACGCGGAGGGCAATCGATCTCCATATCAGCGCTTGAACTGGCATGAATCGCCAAGGGCCGATGAGGCGGAGCGTTCGACTTTGGCTCGTGTTCAGGCAAAAGTGAATCCGTGGATTCAACAGAAATCGAGGTGACAGAACTATCCCGCAAACGGGCACGTAGCAAGCTTGACCCAAACCGAGAACCTGAACCGGGTCCGGAATCCGAGGTTAATTTCGACACTGAGGGTGGCGGTGGATACCCACTTCCATTACCAGTCCCGCTCCCACTCGCACTTGCCGTATCGCTCTTCCGCTCCACTCTGTTTTCATTCCCACTCCCCCTAGCACTAGCACTCCCGTTCATGGACTCGTCCGCAGAATTAAGTGCGGATGGACCACTGCTGTTTGAAGTACTCCCTGGTGACCTCTCCCTACTCGAAGGGGGGAGTGAAGGCAACGGCGGAAGATCCCCCTCTTCTGCATGAGCATCAGATACCTGTTCCACCCATTCACGTGTAGAAGAGGACTGCCAGCCAGCCTCCTTGGAATCACCAAGGTCGATGCCGGAAACATTGGTACCCTCTGGCACGTCGTCGATTCCTGCATAAGGGACATGCACCACGAGCGATTCTGGGCTGGAACACTGATTCTGACCAAAGAGGTCCTTGCCGTGGTTGTGACGTCCGCGACCTTTCGTGCGGTCCGAAGCAGAAACGTGAATTGGAACCCTGTTGGTCTTATGATGCGGATCCTGGGTCTTCCCTGCCTGGTCGACGATAGGTTCATCGACATCCATGCGTTCACCGTCATCAGAGATGCTCTCCTCACCACTGCTTTTTATTCTGTTGATCCTCGTCTCCGTGCTCTCGGCACTGAACTCTCCGCTTGCCTCCATGTTGTTCACACCAGCGTTGCCTTCCCCACTCACCCCAACACGAACACCCGACGCCAACCTCCGTTCCTCCCTATTTTTTCGCAACTCTCTCCTGATGCCATCCAATACCGCATCGATGGCAATGAACCCTCCCGTCCTCCCTACCCCAGCCGAACAATGCAACAACACAGGGGCTGCCTTGCCAAGTGCAAACGCCGCAATGCCGCTCTTTGAATCTAGCTCGGGGTGCCTCCATTCACTTCCACGGCTTCCCCTCCCTCCCCATGGCACAACACCAGCACTAGTCGGGGACAACAACAGCGCGTCATATCCCTTTTGGTCAGGTCCAACGTCCGGAGACTGACTGCCCGATAGACTGTCACCTCCGCTTCCGGGGCTCGGGCTTCCACTCGGACCAGAACCAGGACCTGGCGTACTCTCTACGACAGCCTGCTCGACCTTTTTGACGAGGTCCAGCACGCCCCGCGGGTCATCGGGGACATTCATGTCTGACCAGTCGAGGTACTGTAAATGCGTAATTCTCCGTGGAGGAACTTCAGGATAGGACGTGTGGCTGAGAGTGAACGTGCGTGTAATCAACGTGGGTTGATCTCTGGATGTCCCGCTGGTTTTCCCCTGGGCTTCACGGATGGCGAAGAATCCCCGCTTGGAGACATCCGTAGATGTTGGGTTGGGGGACATGGGTGGAGACGTGGAAAGGAGTTCGAGCCTCAGTGGGCCGTATTCGGTGTCCGTCCAGTACGACCCACATTTAACCATGGCGTTTTCGACCTCGCGGGTGAGCATAACGACGACGTGGACATTTTGTTCCCAAACAAGACTAGGGTAAATAAGCAGTCAGCGTTGATCATCCTGTTGACTGGTTGTGGAAACGCACGTCCAGAAATCGACATACGTCGAAGGCAACGGTCCCTGGGTCGCAATGTACCGCTTGCGGGTGCCCAAAGGTTGAACATACGAGGCATTCACGTAGTCGTCCACAGGAGACGGTTCTCTCCGCGGATCACACATTGTCCCTGAATCATTTACTGCCTCCCCAACGGCCCCTGTTCTACTGATGAAAGCACTAAACGAAGCAGTGGATGAGGATAGCGATTCCGATGTCCGCGTCCGGTCTCCAATGCTTGGTAATAAACCTCCCGGGCGGTTCGGTAGGCGCAGTGGAAACGATTGAAGCGGTCCGAGAGAAGCCAAGCTCAAGGCCGGCAGAGCAACCTGTGCCCCTCCCAACATTCCTCCTGAACTCACGCTGATACTGGAAGGGAGGGATAGTAGTTGAGGCGGCCGTAAACGCATCGGGGTGGGCGCTGGGGGTATCTCCATGGGCGTATAAAAGGGAGGTGTCGGAAATGGAAGTGCCGTAGCTGGCGTAGGTGGTCCTGACATTCGGGAATCTTGCTCCGTGGTATCATACTCGATCTTCACTCGAGGAACGCTAGGAACCGGATCCAAGGTCGGACGGGCCGATCCAGCTTCAAACTCCACACTAGTCCCCGCGATCGACGACCGCGCATCGAAATAGAAAGAATGTCTTGAAGCACTGACCACCTGTGTCACCTCTGGATCCTGGCTTTCACCAAATGCGGGACTTGATCGGCTCCGACATTCATTGTCTTGTTCTTGTTCTTGTTCTTGCCCTTGCTCCTCCCTTTCTTTGCCGTTGCCCCCTGATCGATCCCTCGTACTCCGACCGCGCTCTGAGACCTTGCCTTTATCTCGCCTGCCTGGATGTGAACCCTGATGACGGCCATCGTGGAGTCGGACGCGCGCATGCTCGAAAGGCCAGATATGGGTATATCTGTGAGTTGAGAGAAAATGAGTGAGCAAGTCGTGCGAATGCATCTTCAAACAAAAGTCGTAGCCCAATGTTGTCAGGGACACGCGCATGTAAGGTAGGGGCCCTTGTGAGCCCCTGCCAAGGTAGGATGATCGACGATCGTTATGATGCTGCGATCGTGAAGACCTTTCGCGGAACGCTTTGTCCCGCGATATCGGCGCAACAAGTCTCAGGATCACGCCCTCCATAACAAGCAGACAAGCGAATGGCGGCAAACAAAATCACAAAATAGTGAGTTCGATGAAAGGGATGAATGGACGCAAACCACTCTCCAGAAGAGTCCAAACAACAACCCACCTGTTCTTTGTGCCCTTTTCTACGGCGGCAGTGATCGAAAATGGAAAGACGGCTGGATGAGAGGTGCCGGGAACTGACTTGTCGCCAGTTCGCACTCCGCCGCGATCCTTATCGAGCATCCTACGTGACTTGGCAGAAGCCGCAAACCCAGACACTTCGCTTTCCCTCGTATGATGCTCCATAATTGAGCGCAACCGACGCTGTTCGGCAAGTTCGATACGATAGAACTGCATTGCGAGTGCCTCAGTGCCCTCCTCCACATTTGGATCGTTCTCGTCGGGGTCGGATGTATAAGGATCGTCGCTGGACTCGGAACCCGATTCAAGGCTATCGAGACCTGGATGACGGGAAGCGGATGAACACCTGAGGGTAGAACGACAAGCGATGTCCTGCAGCCATCGAAATGGTAGATCGTGGATTCGTCTCCTGACACGTCTGGGAAGGCGCAAGGGAATTCGCTCACTGATGCCGTGGGATAGTTCAGCGTTCTGGCGAATGGTGTCGAAGAAAGGGTTAGCGGCACGAGAAGCCGATGGAGCAGGGGTGTTTGGGAGGGGATTGGAGCCAGGGATGGCACCGAGTTGCGGGGGAGGGACAACTGTGGTGGAATATAGAGAAAAGGCAGCTTTTGGAAGATGGGTCGTTCTGAGGGCGCCGGATGAAGATGCGGCATCGGGGTCATCTTCTTCAGGGATGGGCGGTTCTGTGGTAGCGAGGTCACGGGCCTCCCTCCAAACCGCTTGAAAACCGCCACGGACCCAACCTAGCTCACCTGTGAAGCCCTCTGCACGAAATTTGCGCAAGAGACCGGCGATGATGCTGTTATCTGGAGAGAGCATGGAGTCCGAATCGTAGACCACGATGCGGGATGCAGAGGACCAATCTGCGAAGCGGGCGCGGGAAGAGGGCGATGGGAGCATCGGGGAGAGTTTTGAGAGGGAGAAAAGGGGACGCTTGAGAAGGGTTGTTGGGACGGAGAGGGAAATGGCATAGTTGATGCGTGCAGCTGCGTGGGCTGCGTGGGGCCGGATGTCGAGGATGAGGGCGTGAGGGTCAGCGAGGTAATGTGCGAGGGCGGAGGGTGGGACGGAGGAGAAGGTGTGTGGGGGGGATGGGGGACGAGGTGGTGGTGGTGGTGGTGGAAGGGGGTGTGGGGTGGAGAGCTGGAGAGCTGGGAGATCGTCGGGGAGGAGACGAGCAGTGCGGAGATCAGCGGAACCGAACCGGACGGAGATGGCGTGTGCAAAGTCGTCGTGGGTGTCGTTTTCGGGGGTGGATGAGGGGGGGACATTGGAGAAAAAGTCGTCGGACATCAAGGCATCTGAACAAACCTTGGCATGCCGACTCTCTCATTCCGTATTGCCATCACGTGTCATGATGTCACAGGTCTAGACCACCTGATGTCATTGGCACGTGATCACCACAACGCTTAACACAAACCGTGCGAATTATATGCCATTTACAACTTGTTCTCGTCGGAATGCAACGGTGCTCAGGCTTATGACCACAAAGTCCAACGCAAAGTCTTCCCGAAGCAGGTCTAACTCGGTCGACCCGCCCGCTGCCGACCCTCAACCAGGCCAGAGCAAGCTAGAAATCATGTCCAAGGCTCTCTTTGCCCCCTTCTCCCACAAGAAGGAGGATTCGACCAGGATCCTGTCAGACCGTCAGTCCACACCCTTTTCCTTTCATCCCGTCCCTCTGACACCTCCCCTTTTCGCGCCCTCCTTGCTCTACTTTGTTGCCATGCAGTCGCGCCCGTCATCATGACACCGAGGATGATCACAGTAGCCGCTACCGTATCCTCCCGTTCCCGCGGGACAATCGCCAACACCAAGAGTGGCCCCAGGATGAACTTTGCAACCCTTGGACGCGCCCCCCTGCGCCTCACCCTCGGAAACCGCCGCGTCACCTCTCGCGACCTTCAAGTTGCAGAAGCAACCCCAGAACTGCTCGGCGCCGACGTTCCAGATCCGGATGGTGTCGCTTCGGACGTGAGCCTCTTGCGCGGATTTAATGCGACAATCCCCAGCTCCGAAAAGAACCGCACGAGAAGGCGACAGTTGCGTAATGTCGATGTGCCCAAAGTTGGGTTAAGAAAATTAGGCTTGCAGGCGAGAGGCATGTTGGAGGGCGAGGGCGAAGACGGTCATAGTGTCGTCAGTGAAGATGATGTGATAGTAGTTGACCAAGGGAGACGTAAAGGGAAGAGGAGGGCCAGGGAGAGTCTGAGCACCACCAAGATTTTAGGCAAGGACGAGCTCACGCGACAATCAGAGGAAATCGTTGGCGACAAGGAAAATCTGCATGTACGGCGGGTACGTGCACGTCTCGTGATATCTTTCCTCCTCGCTCCATGCGATGTTGTCACAGAGTTTGATACAGAGCGAGATCTCAGAGGTCGAAAACAAGATCAACGCATTGGATTTAATTCGCGAACAGTTAGAACGAGACCTGCTGAAAATTCAGGAGGATGAATTAGAGCTGGATGCTGAACGTGTGTCTGCTTGTTGCTTGGTTCACGTCAGTCAGCTCACCATACGTCAGTTGAAGGCATTCAGGAACGCTTAGAATTCGAAGAAGCAACCTCAAAACATCACGAAGTTGCTGCCTCTCAAACTCACCATGTTCCACCTTCGCGGCGGAGAAAAGGTATCTGTTACCAGCCCTTACACTCGCTCACACTCACCCCATTTTAGGACCCGTCTTTCTCCCTTCAGAACACGACGATCTCCCTCCCGCCATAGCGTTCATGGTACCTCACACCATTTTGTATTCTGTCTCACCACTCACTTACCATCCAAGACCTTGGAAAGCCACTCGACGCCAATAACTGCGCTTGATTTCTCAGAACCGTATGGAACATTGGTCAGCTCGTCACAGGATGACCCTCAACCACGGGTTTGGGACTTGATGACAGGTTCCGAAATTGGCCGTTTACGTGGACACCGCGGCGGAGTCAAGTGCATTCAGGTGGAAGACACCTTGTGCCTGACTGGCAGTGAAGATGGTTCTGTTCGATTATGGGATCTTCGTCTCGTGGATGACGACTGGGAAAAGGACGGACTAAGTGACGTTTTAGAAGAAGACTCAAGCTCGTACCATGACGGGGAGCTCATTGAAAAACCAGACTATGCGAGGTCCGGCACAGTGAGCGAGGCTGGTACAGACTCCGACGGACCTTGCGTGAGGACGTTTGATGGACACACCAAGACAGTCACGGCTCTTTATTTCGAAGACGAGTGCTTGGTGAATGCCGTCCATGACGCTGTGCGTAATCGTATTGACTTTCGATAGGTCACGGGTGCATCGGACAAGACACTGCGTCAGTGGGATCTCACCACTGGTCAATGTGTGCTCACGATGGACATCCTTTGGGCGATCTCCCACTCCCAAGTCACCCCACTTGGTGGCCAGTTACCATTTTCTGGGACAGCCGCGGCCACAGGCACATTCGCCGTGCCAACGCCACCTTACGCGGACGGGAGTTGGGATATGTATCAAGACTTTGTAGGGGGCGTCCAGTTCTGGGGTTACGGACTCGTAAGTGGAAGTGGCGATGGTGCAGTCAGAATGTGGGATAGTGAGTACCTTGTTCAGTCGTGGTTCCGTCAAAGGACTGACGATTCCTAGTGCGTACTGGCCAGGCCCATCGCACTCTGCTCGGTCACACAGGACCAATAACATGCCTACAGTTTGACGAGATGCATATTGTTAGTGGCAGTTTGGACAAGTCGATTCGAGTGAGTATAGACAACTCCATCTCCTTAATATTGTATACATCTCTTATGTTTCCCCCTTTTGAGATATGGGACGTGCGTTCTGGCGGGGTATATGAGACTCTCGAGTATGACCACGGTGTGACTGCGTTGCAGTTCGACACCCGCAAAGTTGTCACAGCTACGGGGGAGAACGGCATCAAGGTATACGCACACCGCATCCATGATTTACACATTCTAAGCGCAGTTCTATCCTTTGCACTCCAGATATATAACCGTACCACCATGCAACACTCCACGCTACGGACAAATGGACATACGCGACCGGTGGATCGCCTCCGGTATATGGACCGCTATCTTGCTTCGGGCGGACGTGATTCAACCGTAAAGATCTGGACACTTTGAACTTATATCGCGTGGGGACTTTGTGGATACCTCGACCCGACTGACGATTCGGATTAAGACTAGCATCAGTGCACCCCGCAAGCAGATGTAGCATACATACATATACAATTCGCCTTATTCAACATCATCTTGACAATACCTCAAGTCGTTTTGGTGATCCAATTCTCCGCTCGTGTTGGTCGCTACTACATTGGGTGCTATTTGCGTTGTAACAATCAATTCGGGGTTCAATGATCCTGACTTGAGGTTTATCATGGTGGGTACCATTTGTCGGTATATTCACAGGTAGCCGCAGACACTTTGTCAGACCACTGCAGCCAAGGTCCGTAAGGTGAGCATTACATAAATTAACTTTCAAGTACTATTATCACTATATGGTCTGAGGATATATGGTCAGTCTTGAAGAACAGGACACCATGCATACTGACATTGACACACAGGGCAAGTTCGACACACCCTGTCATTTCTTACAACAAGAGGGAAACAACTTATGGATGCTCGCGTGAAATATTCAGCATAAAGCAATTGTCTTTCTACGAACAAACGATTCGAGTACTGTGATGAAACAACTACAGTGAGGAACGGAGACGGGACCAAACACAACCAAAGTAAGAGAAAGAACAGATCTACAGTTGAAGACATTTTGTGAAATCAGGATCGCCTGTGACCAGAGTCTTCGGCCCGACTACTACGATGGTAGTCTCTGACGCGTGTCGATTCCCGCGAGGGGCCAGCGTACCTATCGCCGTCAGAATAATTTGGTCCGCCATATCTCGAATCATATCGCGGAGGTGGACTAAGTGAGCGACGGCTGGAGCAAGGTGTTGCATAAATGCGCAAAGTTATGCGAGTAAGAAATAAACGTACCGAGCTCGGGACCCATTTGCGCCGCTACCAGGATAAGGAGGGGGTGGCGTCGTCGGACGTCTACGTGTTTCCTGTGTCTGATGGCCCCTAAATAAGGCGGTCAGCGATTCCCGAGCTTGTGGAATACAGTGTAAGCTTACCGAGGCGCCTTATCATGATCATCTCTCCAAGATGGCGGAGGACCAGGAGGTGTTCGGGGCCTTCCGCCGTGCGCTGGGTATGGCGCACTTCTATCTTCGGAATGAGGAGGGCGCCTATCATATCGATCGTAGGACTCGCGATCAGGGGGTGCCCCACTCGAAGGGTCCCTCTCAGAACCGTGATGTCTAGTTCGATCGTGACGAGACACTGACACCGGCGGCGGTGGGGGAGAACTTTGCATGCGATAGTCATCGTACTCACGACGTGGAGGAGGGTCGTCACGACGGTCACGCGGCGCCTGGGTTTGAGTCCGTCGATGATCTCGCACTGGGGGTGGGGCCGGAGGGGCGTCGCCATAGCGATCATCCCTCGAGCTAGGGTGTCTCGAATATTCGTCTCGATATGAATGGGCATCTCTAGATGAGTGATGGTAATCACGGGTGGAATAACCGCGATCGTGTGAAGGCGTATCATAGATGGGACCACCACGTCTGATGTGATATACTCAGCGTTTACGGACGGCAAACGTCGGAGATCAACACTTACGATTGAGTAGTCGGACGAGGACACTCCCTGTCGTGGATCGTAAATTTTGCATCGAATGTCCGGACAAAAGCGCACTCACCTCGCCCAGTGACCGCCTTCACCGCATTTGAAGCATGCACCAGGATCTTCGGACCGTTTGAACGTTCGCCCACGGCTGTGAGAAGGCTCGACCCGGATTTTGTTCCCCATGAAATATCCTTCGTGATACCTGGCAACACTTTCCTCTGCAGCCTCCCTAGTCTCAAACTCCTAAACAGATGTCCGACATTTCAACGGTGAGAGCAAATCAGACATCCAGAAAAAACTTACCACAAAGCCATACCCAACTCTAAAAAGAGAACGGTGTTAATGAGAGCCCCTTGCCGGGGAATGAAAAACGCACTTGAGCTCGATGGTGAGAATGTTGCCTATTTTTCCAAAGCAGTTTCGTAGGTCCTCCGGGCGAGTGTGATCAGGGAGGCCACCAATGTAAACTTTGTTCGGCTAAGTGGCGCAGAGTTCAATACCGGGGCCAGACAAAGAGGGGAAGCGACAACGAGAAGAAAGCGAAGACCAATGCAGCGAAACGAGCATGAAGCGTAATACGGTCCAGACAAGCCTGCAGATAAGGAACCAATCGTTGCATCTGGCGATCTCGAAAGGTGGAGCAGTTCGAAGTCCAAATGCCAGTCACCAGCGCATCCCCCAGAGCACGACATAGGCTGCGAGCGAGCTGCCCAGTAGAACATCGACACGAACAAAGCACGAGGACAGCAGACAACAGCAGCGGCAGAGCAGGAACTCAACAGCAAAAACGAGAGGATAAGACCTAAGCACCTTGACTTGTCTGTCCCGAGAAGATTCTGTTTTTGCACCGTGTGTTTCTTCGAAGCCCATGCCAGTAGTCATTTCAACAGCCTGCCCAGCATCGTCAAGTTGGACGTCGCCTGCGCCGTTTTCTAACTCGTGGGTAGC
Source organism: Xerocomellus chrysenteron (assembly GCA_038093415.1). Classification (NCBI taxonomy): domain Eukaryota; kingdom Fungi; phylum Basidiomycota; class Agaricomycetes; order Boletales; family Boletaceae; genus Xerocomellus; species Xerocomellus chrysenteron. The sequence goes on from JBBPSD010000032.1 coordinate 52,252, forward strand.
AGGACCCATTGCTGTGTCGAAGTCGTCGTCAGCCAGACTCCACTCCGCAGTGGTGCGTGTCTTGGGGCCCATGTGAATGATGGGTGAGAAGAGTTGTGCTGTGTTATTTTTATTTATCATAAAAAAATCAATCTCAGCGGCTGCATTAATTAGCAGATTATCGGGATCCTGTAAATTACAAGAAAACTACCAGAAGCCCACAAACGAGACGAGCGTCCATCAGAGCACAAAAAAGAAAAAAGGTCCATTGTCCTCGACACCAGATTTTTTTTCAGCCTCTCAAGCAAGAGTCCACATCCCGCTGACGACTCCAATCGCGACAAACAGAAGAACACTGACGGAAGCGTTCGTACCAAGGGCAGTGGCTCCATTAGCGCCAGCACTGGGGCTCGATCCCCCGCCAGAACTACCAGTAGAGCTTCCGGCAGGAAGCGTGGGGACAGAGGTGCCAGTGGCACTAGCCAAGCAGGATGATGCCGCCGCACTGGCTGCACTGGTGCCCGATGGTGCGTGAGAGTTGACAGTACCGTTTCCTCCAAAGCTGCAGGCCTGGGCGTTGTTGTTGTTGTCGAGATAGTACTGGTTCATTACCCAGGACAGCATGACAGCTACCGAGAAACATCTTAGCGATTCGACTCATGACGCACGAAAAAAATGACACGTACTTGGATCACACGCAGACACGGCACCATACACGCCAGTAGCACCATTGGCCGCAATGGGATCGCAGGTGTCACCAACTTGACCAAGCAGACTACAACCGTAATTAAGCAACGAACCGACAATTGCACTATAGTTTGAGGTCGTTGGAGTGAATTGACAACTCAGGTTGTTCTCCAAGCATGTGCAGGCGGCAAGGTTGGGAGTGGGTGGTAGAGTGGAGGAAGCAAGCATAGTCGAGTTCTGCTGTGGGCAGGCCGGGTAGCTCGTTGATCCGGCTGCGCTCCGGGAGGGTGAATTAGGAGGCGAAGCTTGGGAATACTGAGTCTTGAGGTTGTCGAAATTCTGGTTGACCGTGACTGTGCTACCATCAGAGGATATCGAAACTATACCATAGTCGCCTTGCGCGCTCGTGGCAGGGAAATAGGAGAAGGCAATACCACCTGACCAGACAGGGGACATGTCAGAGCTGAGAAGAGATCCGACCTCACTCCAGTCCGTTACTGGATTCGTGGGGCAACCGAACTCGCTAAAGTAGGCCGGGACGTTGTAGGCCGAGTAAAGGGCTTCCGTTCCAGCATAAGATGCCTGGAAGGTCGAACTTCCGCACCATTGGCTGCAACAGTGTCAGATACCTCGGATCAAGAGCAGAAATTAGTTTTGGTACATACTAGTTGTTAAGCCCGTACAGATCGATTGCAGTGGCACCGGAGTTAGCGCCCGAGGGATCACAAGAGAAATATTCAGCAAGGGGAAGAATCCACGATGGATCACCATCAATGGCAGCATATCCGACAAGAACGGACGACTTGATGGAGTTGCTGCAGTAAAATGGTTTGGCAAACTGCAGGGCCAACCTCGGCGTAACACTCACAGGTATGACTTGACGTCGCGGGCTGCTGCTTTCACAAATGCAGCTGCAGCTGTTCCATTGGCCGCAATGACGACTTCGTTTCCTACATTATAAGCCAGAACGTTGTCATACTTTGAAAAGGCCTGAATAGTCTCTATATATTGGTCTTGAAGTGCTGTAGTCCACGACGGAGAATTGCGATCGATGGAGCCATTCACAGGCAAAGCCAAATCGATTCTGCGACACGGTCAGGAACCCCGGACGCGCGTGAGATTTCGATACCCGTTGCTTACATGGTATAAATTCCAGCATTGCTGAATAATTGCATACATGTATCGTGGTTCAGGGCTGAGTTGACGCTGTAGGCACGAATGGTGTTGACGCCAAGTTGTTGGAGGTAGGGCAAATCACGCTGACAATCAGTACCATTGGACAAAGGGTCGATGTAGGTGGAGGGCTCGAGGAAAGGATTGTTGGGGTCAGCGATGACCTGGCCTAGAGACAAAATTGAGGGGAGATGCGGTAGGAGAGGTACGGAAAATGCGCGCCCTGTTCCTGGTATGCAACACCTTTGATGTAGAATCTGTTGCCATCGGCAGTATAGAGGTATCTACCAGCGCGAGTGACGGTCTGGATAGCTTGCACGCCAGAGAGAATGGCGCCCGCAAACGTGAGGGCAGCTACGATGCGTGGACGCATAGCTAAAAGAAGGAGAGAAAGAGTCGTAGGGAGTGTCGGAAGCCAGAGACCAGTCTGTCGAGTTTAATATTGGACGAGCGAATGCGGGGAAAAACTTTGATCCGCTTTATACTACGCTGGTGGGACTTGCCGGCCTGACACAAATCCACTCAGATGCGGTGTCAAAAACTCAGGCTCGGATTTGAGTGCGCCGCCCGTAACAAACGAGAAATAAGAACGACTTCGACGACGTCCTCATCCCACTGAGCACTGCGTCAGACCATGTCCAGCTCATCTTCTTGCCTGGACAATGCACGTATGTACATGTCAATGCTTCTCACGGCGTCCACAATCGATTCACTGAGTCTCGTACCAGTACAGTATACGCCCCCTTTTCTTGGGGCCAAGGAACCCATGCCAAGCAAGGCACTGGAAAGCATACATTGACGTAATATAAGCGTGTGAATGAGTGGCACTGCAAAACGTGAAGATCCTGATTTCGAACCATTGTTCCATGAATACTTGCGACAATGTCAACAAGCCAACCGGTTAACGGCAACATGGATCCAGAAAGCAACGACGCATAGATTGCACAATAAGTACACAAGGTAGTGCTGCGGCATGGTTCGCCATTAAACAGACATTGCTTTAGATGAGTGGAAGATTAAGGCTGTACAAATGCGGCAGATAGAAGCATGGAAAAAAAGGGCAACACGACTGTGAAATGTTCAGAAAGCAAGACCACGTAATAGCTATGGGTGTAACTGTGTATGCCGGACCAAAGTACAAATGTGCGAGGTGATATGATCGAAGCCGGCCGATGCCCATAGGTCGAAAGGGTACTCCGGGAAGACGAGATGAGGCAAGCAACAAGCAACATGGAGGTATCGGGCGCCAAGCGCAAGCGAGTTAGCATATACATAGAAATAGAGCATTAACGAACGGCTAGAAGGTTGAGGAAGTGTCGACGATGGCGCGGTGGTTGCGCAGAGCTTTACATCCCGTATGCGTAGCTCTGGTAGGGATCGCTCAATGATCCAGCGAGGCCAACGTTGCCAAAGCTCACGTTAGCGTACGCCGACACACCGGAATAGCCGCCAGCGTGGGTATGCGGGGGTGTCAAACTGGGATTATGAGGCGAGTTGTTTTGTAAAACATATCCATCGATGGAGCGTGCTTGGAGGCCATGCAGTTGAGGAGGTGCCAAATGTGAGGGAGCATAAGAGCCTTGCCCTTGCATTCCATAGAGGTTAGCCTGGGTTCCATAGATATCTGCAATCGGACCATTGGGGTGGATACTCTGTGGGAGGTGCCGCCCAGCAGCAGGTGGATGAGCTATGCCGAGCGCCTGGTTGTTGAGGTTCATGTTGATCATTTGATGTCCATGGTATCCGCCGCCGTAGTTGTCTACCTGCTCGCGTTGCAGTTTGTTTTGAATACGTTTACCGTAGGGAGTATTGCGAATAAGTGGGAGGACTGGGCGAATACCCTCAACAAGAAGGGCGCGTTGGTTAGGCTCCGCGTAGTCAAGCGCAGTCTGGATGTCATCAGCGGCAGTATTTCCAAGGAAATAGAAACACCGACTTGAACACAATAGTTGCCATACGAGTCGCGCAACAACTTCTCCAGACGTGAACGATTGAGTAATTCTTCGATAAGCATTTTTCTGGTGCTATGCTCAGCCACGCGAATGCACTGCACGGCGGACTTAGCATGAATAATCTGACATTCGTAATCCAATAAAATTACCAACCTTTTCAATAACATTGGAGCTAAATTTCTGAACAGAAAGAGCGCACACATTCCCTGCGAACTGGCGGATGACACCATCGCTGAAGCGATTGTCGTTCAGGTCCAAAATATACTGTACGACCTAGGAACCGGGCAAAGGTTGACAACCTGACGCTGTGGCGATGTTTCGTGTTACTCACATAGTTTCCATAAGGGTCCTGGACCAACGTGAGAGCATTATAGGTAATCTCAGTCACAAGTTGAACACGTTGGTGGTCGGAGGCGTGGTCAATGCATCGTTGTAGCACACAACATCCGTGGCGGTGAGTCGCAACTTCGACACAATTAGCAGCGACAGCATTGTAAATAAACTGCAAAGGGTGAACATAAGCATAAGGATGATCGCTACTATGCTTCAGAAGTACCTGATTGTCCTCAGGAGCGAGTTTGTTCAGACATTTTTGAATGACATGGTTGCCGTTGAGGTCCTTGATAAGCACAACAACATGGAGGCTGAGCGCGACGATAATGGAGTGAATCTGGACATTGTATCTTTGATCAGTCTAAATTCTCCCGTAAGTCTGGAAGAGAAGGGATAAAGTGAACCATACTTGCCTGCCGTCTAGTGGACAGGAAGTCAATCATTTTTTGTACAGCACGAGTGCCATGCATGTTAAGTGAAATATTGACCAAGTCTTGAGCAACCGATTCGCAGATGACATTTCGTTGTTCGTCGGTAGAATATTCTAAGAGCTTTTGGCACAAATAGTTACCGAACGGGTCTTCGCTTTATCAGTATGACAGATGACGTAATGTATATGCTAACACCCACCTGTCATCAGATCGGCAAAGTGACCGAAGGTTTCGCGGAAGATCATATCGCGATGCTCTGGAACACCCTCCTCAAGCTTCTTTTGAAGGTACCGGCAGCCATGCTGATCCTTGCACAACCCTGGAATTTCACCCTGCAGATCCTCGATACGGGTGCCGGCAAACCGGTTGACTAGAGAAAACAATAATATGAATTTCTTGGCTCGGCCAAGCGGTTGAGTCAGGGACTTACGATCCATATCACCGCGTTTGTGCTTGGGACCATGTAGACCGTTCATCTTGCCATCAGGTGCGCCACCCCGACCAAGACCATAACGAGACCCATTATGGTGGTAAAGCGCAGTAGACCCACTTCCACCATTGACTGTAGAACCGTTCCGCCCGGTAGCATCAAAACCATAAGCGCCGTAGCGAGATTCATCTAATTGACTGGCTAGGCCATACACCGAGTCGACACCATACTGCTGTATTGATGATAAGAAACCTCAGAACAATGGCAACAATGAATGAAATACCTCGAACGACAAGCCGGAATCACTGAATTGGCTGGATGGTAACCGAGATAAGGATGGTTGAATATCACCTTTTGCCGACTCGTCGAGGTGATGGTTTCCTTGCGACGATAAACGGCCACTCAGATTTTGACCATCTGGGGTAAGAGGTGTGCCTGGAGATGGCAACAGATGGTTATTATTACCGTTCGGGATGGACAGAGGTGTCGCAGGAACGGATCGCGTTGCAGTGCTGAGACTGTCGAGAGGACCGGAAGGGGAGCCCCGACGAGAGGACGGAGCAACGGACGAGCCAAGACTCATCTGCGAGTGCTGCCCGACGTGAGGTGTCGACGTTCCGGTGACTGTGCCAGCAAGTTTCCCGCTAAGATCCATGGAAGAGGTCAACGTGAGAGTTGGGTTCGTCACCGTGCGACGTTCGGTTCTAGAGCCCAAGCCATCTGGCCCACGGTGGTTGCCCACGAACTGTGGCCATTCGGATGGTTTTTCACCGCGCGGTGCGAAAGAGTTCCGTGGAGAGGTCTGCGGACGGTGGGCGAGGTCCAGCGCAGCGGAGGACGTTGAGATCTAACAAAAGCCTGAAAAATAATACTTGACGCTCGAACGCGAATCTTACCTTGTTCGCATAAGATGCAAACTTGTCATCATCCGATGTCGGAAGGTTCCTCATGGCATCTTCATAATATGAGGTACACAGGACCAAAAACAGCACAACTCGAACTCACTGTGCATCTCTTGGTCCAACTGCTCATCGAGCATCATGCCAAAGTTGTACTGTTGACCAGGACGCGCATGATCGTCCTCGTTATATCGCCCTCTAGCCATGACAGAGGGCACAACTGCACCAGGACTTGGTGTGACCCGGTTAGGTCTTTCCCCAGAGAGCACCATCCCTCGGAAATGCTCTACCAATTCTTCGTCGTGACTGCTCGTGGAAGTACGACGACTCGCTGGCATGCTCTTCGCACCAGCACGGTTGTACTGTCCGTTCATACCATGACCAGATCCAAGCTCAGGCGAGAGATCGACGGACGGGGCATAAGCAACAGACTTGCGCTTGTCGGCAACAGCAGAACCAACGGCTTTCGAGAGAACCTCCGCATCGACCGAAGAATGGGAAAGGGCCGACTTGATGAGGTTGTCCCCATGCAAAACAGCATTGACGCGTGGTGGGGTGGTCGGGGCGGAGACTGCTATACCGACGGGGTCGTAGGGGATACAAAGCAACTCCTGCGCTTGCTGCTGCTCCAAAACCCGCATCTGGTCCTCGAACAGCTTCCGCTGGATAGCACGCTGACGTTCGTGTTCCAAACGCTTTAGTTCGACGCGCTTTGTCGAGAAATGTAAGGTGAGATACAAGCAGTGCGGAGCAAGTGAGACTTACAGCTGAAATGTCAGGCATGTTAGTGCCTAACCTCGCAGCCTGATGCGGAGAATTCTAATTTAGAAACGGGCGCTTCTATGGAAGGAGACATACCGAGTCTGCGAGATCGAGGAAAGCAGGTGGACTCTGCTTTCTGCCATCCGAGGCGCGATTATCGGCGGGAGTATTAATGTTTTCAGCAGTATTCATCTTGAATGGTAAAGCGAGAACGACTTTTCTTCCAAAAGAAGTTGAAGACAGAAAACGAATCAAACGAAGAAACGAGATTAGGAAACGGTAATGCTAGTTGCACAGTGATAATCCTGCGAAGAGGATGCGAGTCAGAAGCGATACGCAGAGTGCGGCGCAACGAAGTCACCTTGAAGCCAATTTTGAGCCGTTCTAGAATGGACTGATGATACAATGCGGCCAGGAGGGCTGGTGGAGCGAATGCGCCGGCGACGCGGGACAGAAGTGAGCGGGAAGTGTCGGACGAGGAAGAGGCCATACCTGTTGAAGAGTCCGGGGTTTTTGGAGCGCAATGCAAGGGAGGACGCTGGATGTCGAGCAGTCAAGACCAGCGAATTTAAGGCACTTCGGTAGCGCGTGGGGATCAAAAACGGCTGGGCATACCCTCATTTTTTTTTTCAAAGTCCGCCAACTTGAGATTCTAGTATGTTTTTTTCTGTTTCGTAAATCCCGATCCCGTTGAAACAGAAAATGTTAGATTCAGACGTCGACCACATACGACGAGACATATCCCAGTAGAGACAGTACCTTACTACCACTATATATGTTGTCTCAGTGTCTGTATCAGCTCCCCGAACAACTTGAATACACTCGGGGCGACAAAAGCGACCCTTGCCCGCTATTAAATACGCTTCAACAAGCGATTGCCCGACCGGGTCCGCAAGGGACGTCCTTTGTCAATTCACTCCATCCCTTGTACACTTTGGTCATCACCGTGACCCCGCCGCGGGTAGTACTACTTTAAATAATCGCGCCATGCCAACACGAACTTAATCTCACCGCCACGCGGGACGATGTCAACAAACTCCCGCTATCTGACAAAGAACAAACGTATATTAGACAAATGAATCTACAGCAACGACAGTCGATACGCTAGTCAGCGACGTTGCATCAGGAATCTTTTCCTCTGCAGCGGTTGCACTGTTTGGTACCTGTCCATTCCTTCCTTCTTTCAGCTCTGGGGTCGCGCTTTGTTCCGCAGTGTCAACGATCACGCCCTTGATTGTGCGCCGATCGTCATCGTCGTCTGCATTCCCAGCAAGGCCAGACTCTGCACCCTCCGAAGAGCTCGGTAGTAGAAATGCACCGCCCTCCCGGGCTTCTTCCGTTGTGTCTGTCGCGGATTTCGCCGACGGTTGGAGAATGGTGGGTGAATTGCGAGAGCGGAAGAAGCCCGGAAGAGGCGGAAATCCGAGGGAAAGCTTCGAGTACCGCGAAAGCGTACTTGTACCTCCTTCACCCTGACCAGCTTTCGGTGTGGTTGCGCCACTACTTGGAGAAGCGTTCGGCTCTTGGGGTAGCTCAGTGGTAGGCAAACTTGGACTTCGCCCCGCCCTTGGTGTTTCGGGTGCTCGATTGGTGGCAGGTGGAGATGCCGCACGAGGGGGCGTCGCTAGACCCACCGTAGACGGTGAGTCCTGATACCGTGAATCACTTACACCACCATCAGAACTGTCGAACGAAGGCCACGATGTTCACTCACTGAACACTCGCACACTCCCCGTCAGTAAGTGTGAGTAGCAAATTTTTCAGATTAGGTAGCGTATGTCGCATATCAAGCGCTCGCAGATCACGGTCTGCCATGAGCTGAAGCACGGGTGAGAGTTGTCCCTAGGTTGGATCGCAGCAAGCTTACCATTTCTATATCCTTGTTAAGGAGGAACACTGCATATTCAAATCGATACGTATCCACGCCTTTCGAGAAGAGAGGAAACCTACAACTTGTGAGCCGACGAGCCATATTCGGGAGAAACGTCCGACACACATTCGAGGGCCAACCATCGCTGAGATGTTGTCCCTGATCAAACTCCTACTCCCAATGTACGTTATTGGGTAGACGAGACCCTTCCCCATATACACGGAGAGGAGCTGCACCAGATGGGCCGCGTATCCCAAAGCTGTGGCCACCGATTCTTCTGTGACCTCCTTGTGAGATGAAAGCGATAAAGGCGGCGCGGGTTCATTGGAGTTAAAAGGGATGGGTAAAGGAGCGGCGAGAATTGTGAAAAGGAGTTCCGAAGGGGAAAAAAGTTCGATTGGGTATATTGTAGCGAGTGTCGATATGAGTGACGTTCGGGTGGGTGGAAGGCGATTTCGGACGGTAATGAGGTTATTCCTGAATGGATAGGTCAGCGTGGATGAGGAAGCCCGACTGGCTGAACCCACCTCTCCTCGGTGACTTTAGCCACCTGACTCGAGAGTATGTTCCTCTCTTGGACTCGCAGCTCCTTCACCTTCGTGAGACAGTCCCTCCGAGTGTGGATCTGCAACCGACGCGTGGCAAGGTCGTCACGTACTAAAGAAGAAGGTGAATTTCAGGCATGTTCCGTAGCGAAATGAAGGAAGCACGATCTCGACATACAGCGATTTGATCCTTCAATTATGGCTTGGGTTTCGGCCCGCCGGTCCTCAATGCGCGCTTGACGTTCGGACGCTTCGCGTTTCTGTGAATACGGGTCAGACTCGCGGCAATTACATAACAAGCCAACTTTGCGCTTGTGTACGTACCAAAATTAAAGCATGATCTTTGGCAAGGCAAAGATCGATTTCTCTAATGACATCACGGAGCGACTCTTCTGTGTCTTGTATACAAGCTTGTAGAGTCACTAATCTGAAGAAGGTGAGTTAAACGACGCGCACCTATCCGTATTGGTCTGCTTACTGCGAGAGCTCCTCCAAATTGGCCGTCCTTGCCTCCAACTTACGGGATCTCCGGGGAATACATAATAGTGACTGACTACCTCGTATTATGTCGTGGGATATTGTAGGAATGACTTCCGTAGTTTGAACGAGTTTGCGGCCTTCCAATTCTGGGTCCGTATTGTAACCCGACGGTGACGGTGATCGCGACTGAGATCGCGAGCGAGACCAAGCAGGAGGTGGCAAATGAAAGCTTTGGCCGGTCGGTAGGAAGGACATTACGAGCGTGTTCGACGGTAGCTGCGATGGATGGCTCTCGAGCTATGGAAGCAATGCAACGAGTGAGTCGATGAGTTCGCTATATCGGTTTCTCGCACCTACTTCGGGAGATAGTGGTATCAGATCCGATAAGGAGAAGTCCCATTCTTCCAGCACCTTCCACCGTGGGCTTCCAGAAGCACCTTCGGTGTCGTCAATGTCCTTCTGTTTACCCTTGGCGTTTCCCAAATGCGTGGTGTTGGGATCAACTTTTGCCCAAAGTTGAATTCTGAGCCTGTCGGCACTCAGGTTCGTGTGTTCTGAAAAGTCGGACTGAGATGATGCATCGAGGCTGTACAGTGGATTCGTAGAAGGACGATGTATCGGTGAAATGTAATTGGGGACTTCGGGGAACACAGATGCGGAAGACGAAAGGGGAGATTGGTGGCTCGAAGACTTTTGCAATGGCGCAGAAGACGACGTCCTATGTGTCTTTATACCTGATGAAGATACTTGCCGTGCTATGGGCTGTGATTTCCCCTTGGAAGTGGATAGGCGCGATGTTGCATGTGAGGTTGTAGGGGTAGAGAGTGTCTTTGCCACTCCTATGCTAGCAGACTTGGATGTTCTTGCTCCCTTGCGAGTAGCTTGTGCCGAAACATTGGAGGGTGTTGCCGAGGTAGTTGGAGATGGGGAAGGTCCACTGTCGGCGCGAGATCTCGATTTCCCATTGACCGACGGTGGTGACGATGAAAGAGGTGGTGGTTCAGGGACAACTATTGTTATAAACGTCTCCACGAGACGCGACCTAACGACCCTCTCCAAGGTCCGCTGAGAGTGATCAAAATAAAGCGTTGACACGGGGATATTCGAGACCGAACTAGTTGGCGCTGCCGACAAAAAGCTTGCTGAAAGGCCGTGCGAGGAAAGTGTAGAGGTCGTTCGGATCCGACTTTGTCTCGCAGCAGAAGCGGAAGTGTTGGCCCCCAGCGAGCGCGATAATGCGTTCCCTGAGCCAGATGTTGGTCCTACGCTACCCCCTTGCGGAAAGCCCACGCGTGACTGCACCCTCCGCCGCCCCCTTCCCTCCCCACTTCCCCTCATCTCTTCCGAAACACCGGTGCTTTCCTCTACAGGGACATTCTTCAAGGTGTTGACAGAAGTCGTGGATATTCGCCGAGATCGTTTACGCAGCAGAGTTACGTCGAGGTCGTCGGATAGGTTCCCCAGTGGTGTGAACTGAGAATGTGCCGCGGGTTGAGAAAGGGCAGAGGCAAAGGCGTCACGGACAGGAAAGGGTGTGAGATTGCGTATCTGGATGGACGTCAGGTGTCGTAGGCGGCGCTGAAAGTATCCCTGGTGCAGGAGAGAGGTCACACGAGCATGCACGCGTGCTCAAGCATATAGCAACACCCACCTCGCTGTGGCCTTGCTTCGAGTCTGGGTCGAAGCTGGTCGAGCTGGATGTTGGCAACGCATCCTGAGCACCACCCGACATGCCTGCGGGTCAGGATGCCCAAATGTTAGCAGCAGGGTCGTTTTGTCGGTGACCGTATACCTGTAAGTGAAGCGGGCTTTGACTGTGCCAGGCACGTGGAGACCAATGCCCTCCTTTCCTTTCCCGGACACATCCACAACACATTCTCGAGTGCGCTATGCAGACTCAATCTCACGCTCCCAACAGCGATTCTACGGCCATGAGCGCTCTTGGACGGGCAGCGGGTCCATCTAGTACTATGCCACCACCGCCCGCGCCAGTGGGTAAAGGTGCCATACTGGAGCGTGAGGCCAACGCGTTGTCATCCTGCTTCAAGGCAAGTGCAAGTTCTATTGTGTTCGAATACTATATTTCATTTCGAACAGAATGCAGTCGTCAAGACCGGTCAGATCTATGCCTTCCACGCCGACGCACGCAGACTGTAAGTAAAGAACCCAATCCTGCATTGACCTAACACAATTCGTTCCGGTAGAGGGATCCACAAGTATGCCCCTTACCCGCCCCGTACATTGACAGCTTCTCTCGGCCGCGAACTCGAAAAATACGATCAGGTCTGTGACGCCATCGAATTGCAATTGGTGAGCAACTCTCTTCTATCACCTAGCTACCCTCTCGAGCATTATTACATCAGTTGCGTGCTATTTCAGTCTTGAAACGAGATTTGACACGCGAAGAACGTCGTGCGCGAGAGGCTGAACAAGCTGCTATCGCAGCACAGATACTCAAAATCCCTCTACCGTCTATCGAGGCGGGTGACGCTGCGACGCTACCCTTGTCTACTCCCGGTCAAGCCTCGCCACACGGACCTACGCAATACATGCCCATGCGTCGTCAATCCGCCATCTCATTATCTTCTCTCAATCGGAGCGCTCTTCCGCCCAAGCTTGACCTCTCTTCGTCGTCTATGCGCATCTCAGCCGAGGAGGCGGCGCTGTTTCCAAAAGGCCTCGTTCCGTCTCCCGTATCACTCGCCCCGAAATCCGCTCGCCCGTCAGCGACGGCCGACATCGACTTGATGGCAGCATTCGCCTCGGCCGCAGCTGCTAATTCGAGCAGTCAGCGTGTCGACATCGACCTTACGGACAGTCCACCGGCTATGATGACTGTCGACCCTTCTTTAGGCAGTTCCGCTGATAAACCCATCGAACTTGACCTCGATAACATTGACATGGAGAATCTGTTTAGGGACGCCCCAGAGTCCACACCTGGAGACGGGCAGACGACGGTGGACAGCCTTTTTTCTCCCGCAACGGCCGATTCGGGTCCACGACTGTCAACGAATGAGGTTCCGCAGGCTCAAAGGGGGGGCGCAGCGGATGATCACATCGACATGGAGATCCTGGGCGCTCTCCACGCTGAACATGGTGGCCAAGGGGGGAATCTGTTTGGTTCGGTGGCGAGTGGGTCTAGTGGCGGGAACCAGCAACCGCGTTCTGGGAGCAGAGTCGCCCCATCTCCGTCGGTGTCGTCTGGTTTCACTCAGGCTGGTATGCAGAGCAGTGTGGGTGGATTTGATTTGTCCACGCTGGACCTATCGAACCTCGACCCGGCATGGCATAACATGAGTCTGTCAGACATGGAAGCACTTTTGAATATGCCTTCAACCGGGAGCAACCAGGATGGTCAGAAACCAGGGCCGTAGGGACGTCAGGGAATTGCACCCCGTCTACTCATTAACATTCACAACTACTGCTAAAGATAGGTCGATTTAAGCACTAAATGGTACTCGTAGTAAGAAATTTCTCCAACTTTTTTCGCAGAGGATGTCCGTTACGGACACCGACAGCACATAAAGTTGCTGCAAGGTCTGTTGCAAGATTGAGACGGTCTTCTGGATTTATCTCCTGCACTTCTAAGAGCTCTCGCACAGCGCGTGCGAGTCGACTCTTGGGGAGATGAGAATTGTCTCCGACGGGTGCAGCTCCTGGCCTCCGTTTCTTCCCTTTCATCTTAGGAGCAGCCAGTAGAGGCTCGATAAATTCCGTCCTAAACCTCCTCAATGCCAGGGCTGCCAAAGGAACGACGCGATCTGATGTACTCGCGGCTTCCGCACGTTGTTCGGCCAGGGCCAGGGTCTCGGCCGAGCCATCTTCCTCGTACCCCCACTTCTTCAACTCCTCGACCCTTCTCTCCTTCAATTTCCTGGCAATCTTTTCCCGTGTGTCCCCATCCTCGATGGACTTGGCGACCGCATCGAAAATGTCGCTCAGCGTGAGCCAACCACGATCCTCGTCGACGGCACGCTTGACATAGTGTCTATTGACGTAATTGAGGAATCGGTTGACAGAATGTGCACCCACGTTGTAGCGCTTGAAGCACGGGATGATATACTGGACGAGCGTGGTGTCATCCTCGGGTGCACCCAACAACAGCTCCCGGGCGAGGTGCATGTAATACTTGTCGAGATGCTCATAGAGATCTGTACCGCTCGCCTGCTTGACAGCGTCCCTGTCCGCCCCACATTCCGACTCGTGTGGGGAACGCGCACTCGCAGCCTCGGACTGAACGGTGAAGTAGTTGTATATAGCGGTGTGGATGCCCATGTGGTACGAAATATCGATGGCAGGTGCTTTGTCGGTGGTGTTGGTCGGGGAACGGACGATGTGATTCAGCGCGGGTAGAATGTAACCCCAGAGAGAGGACAGCGAAGCGGAGGGATTAGTACTTCCCGCAGAGGGGTTCGGCATCAGAGGTAGCAACGCCGCGACCCCCTCTGTCTGCTTTCCCTTGCCTTTGGACATGATGCGCTGGCTGATGCGACCTCTTCGAAAAAAAAAAAAGCTTTCGAGCGCTAACCACCGGCAGGGACTGTTGAAGTTGGCGTTAGGACGCTACAAAGTGGGCGCTGAAAGTTCACCCACAAATATGATATTACTAGTTGATGTTGACTCAACCCAGTGCCAGACTGTGTTGGGAGCGGGCCGTTAGTAGTATGGTCTTGCACAAGGTCCAGCTTTTCCGAGACCAACCGATGCTGGGAAACTCTGTCGCGCTAGGCGAAGGACGCTTTCTTTAGTGGTTTGAAGGAAGGCGGCCGACGTCCCTATTAGCTATCGGGCCACTCGTCTATCCCGTCCCCGACTTTCATGACCCTCAATCGCTCGTATAAGATCTCATATAACTGTGCTGGTACGTAAGTGATCGTATGGAATGCATATACAAGCGAAGGGGCGGCCCTATAAAGGTGGGTGTACCGATAAGAAATCCGAAATCTCCCGGCCTGTGCAATCGTGCAATCGGCAGAGGTTCTCATTCCAAGGGTTTCCTTGCAAAATGTGGTCCACGATCGCATAAATGAGTCTGAATACCAATCGCTGAAAATGTCATTCGAGGAGCACGTCTCGAGGAGCTTCGTAGCGTAGTCTCAAGACCGATGGTCTCTTGCTTTGATATATGGTTCCATGTAGTTGGAAGCTGTCTTGTCAGGGATGCTGCAGGCGAGGTCTCCTGGTGCGAAAGATCAGGTCTGATCTTGCAACAACTTGAAGTTCATCTGGCGTAAACAATTTATACGCGGGATTTGTCATGCCGAGCCAATATGCTGGAAGTATAACCTCCTACAAAGGAGGTTAACCAAACGCGAGAAAGTCATCCACGAGAGTAGATGAAGTTGGCGCAGATGGCTAGTTTTTTTGGCAAGAGGTAATTTACATGATACATCTTGTGGGCTATTGGGACTTTCCGAATCTATAAGACCACCACTGTCCATTACTTGGCAGGCTCGGCGGCCTCGAGAGGGGGTGGGCCATCTTCGTCAGAATCAGACTCGTTTTCCGCTGGTGCGTCGTCGCTACCGAGATCAGCGCCACCGAAATTAGCTCCACCGAAATCTGCGCCACCGAAATTACCGCCTTGCATCATCTAAGAAGATCAAGTGAATCAGCTCATGACGACATGTTAGGGACTGAATGGATACCTTGGAAAAGTCCATGCCATCGTCCATTCCTGGGATACCAC
Source organism: Xerocomellus chrysenteron (assembly GCA_038093415.1). Taxonomy (NCBI): domain Eukaryota; kingdom Fungi; phylum Basidiomycota; class Agaricomycetes; order Boletales; family Boletaceae; genus Xerocomellus; species Xerocomellus chrysenteron. The sequence goes on from JBBPSD010000032.1 coordinate 67,482, forward strand.
CTGGTGCTCCAAAATCGTCATCGACAGTGGGATTTCCGTCCTGTTCGTCTTCGTCGGCCCATTTGCTAAAGTCGGTCTTGATAAAGGGCGTTTTGAGCTTTTCCTTTGTTAGTCGAGGCCAGTACTCGGACTGTGATTCCTTTTTTCGGAGGACGGCGACGAGGGCACGCGATGTGAGGCGGCTGCTCGATTTCTGGATGACTGTGAGAATGCGCTTGAACGGACAGAGGAAGAAACCAAACCTCGGGATCGACTTCTGCGAATAAGTTGAGATCAAACGCGTAATCGGTTTGTTCAACACTATGGATTGGGATGAGGAACGGGCGCGAGTAAGAGCTATCAGGTTACCTGGTGGTTGCCTTGAAGGATAGGCTGGCGGAGGTCAGCTCATACTTGAGGGATGACTCGATGATGTTAGGGAGATTGACAGTCAAGTAGATGACGTTCTACAGAATCGGGTGAGCAACTGGAGGAGGAGGAGAGGAGAACGGACCTTCTCTGAGATGGAGCTGCTGCTGCGCTGTGCCCAGAGTACTTCTGGATGTTTCGACATGGCGGCGTGTGGCTGGGGGCGATGAGGAGCAGCAAAGGCGCTTAAAAGGGAGCGTTGGAAGTGTCCAGAACGATGGAGAACACTGTCCCGATATGGACATCGCTAATCGCCATATCTTATCTAATCATATTATGTAAGGTATGTCCTCACGTGACGTGTATCCTGACGCCCACTCCAGCTGTCAGTCAAACCGCGACTGCGATGTGGTGCGTATGTTTTTTCTGACTCGGACAGCCGCTCATATGCCCTTGGCAGGTGCACCCGCTGGTTTTTGCCGTTACTGCTTTTGCCCCTTCCCACCGCCCCGCCTTACTTTTTGGTGCTTTTCTTGCTTACCCTAGCTCTCCACGCGAGACCATGGTCCGTACCACAACACTACCTTGAAGCCATTTGCTCACGAGATCTCAGCTTTTACTGCATATTACTCCTCGCTGCCCTGTTTCTTAGCTCATGCTATTGGCAGTCATTTCCCTTGGACGCCCACCTCTCCGTCCCATGGGCTGATAACATCACCACCTTCTCCGAAGCGTTGAACGCGACCATCCCCTCCCATCTCAGTGCACTCGAGTCCACTCCCCCCACCGTACGTGTCGCGGATAGGTGCTGGTGCGACTTTGCCTCGGGACTGTTCGAACCATACGACGTACAAAAGTGGGAGAGGGATAGCATTCAGAAGGCCGTTGCTCACATCGAGAGGCAGTGGAAACAATCTCTCGAGCCAGATAGCGATATCAGCGCAAACGCCACCGCCACAGCGGAACCTTCACACCTTGAACCCCAGCGAACATCCACATCGAAGGTCTCGAGCATCCGATTATCCTCCATATTTCGTTCCCTTTTCAGCGGCCGTTCGAATAAATCCAAATCATCCCAAATGTCCACTCCCCCTACCGATACAACTACACCACCTGAAACTCCGACAGAACCATCCGTTATCGAATACTCTATGCCAGCTGAGCCATTACTGGCACCCGGTCAGCTCGATATGCGTCCTTTTGGCTTCGACCTTGTCTTTGATTTTCGATGGTCTAGGAGGCCCTGATCCCGTTTCTGCGTATACTACCATGTTGTATCCCTAAATGGTCGAGAATAATCTGTATCCCGCCACACTCTCATTCCACCATCATTAGGAACGGATAAGAGAGGTTTCCCTCCCCGGGTTCGGTCCCATTCTCACGAAATATAAAACCCAGGTCTCTCGAGTTCGCGATCGCGTCGCGGTTCACTAACAAGTTATCGGCCGTGGGTCACGGCTTTCGTGACTAGTCACATTTCTCGCTATGAGAGTCTGTTTGTGCGAGATATATGTCGCACTGGCGTGAGTGCTTTGCCCTACCACCCTTTCGCATTGTTTCGGGATCGAGCATATCTATACCCATGTTCTTCAAGTTGTGAGTCGCGGATGCCATGTCACGCACGTGTCGGCGGCGCTGCCATGCACATGCACAGTACCTGATGTCCTCCCATAAAAACGAATCTTACAAGAACGACCAACGGTGGTTATTCCAACCGTCGCGACGGGATTGCTAAAGCGCTGATGCCCCAGCTACACGCGTCGCTCATCGTTGGCCTTGTGCTCCCAACCAGTGTCTCCATCTGGAAATGCCAGCGCGGAATGTTCTGGTGAATCGTGCAGGTGTAAAGCTGCATTCCGAGTCGACACCAACTTTTCTAGCCCATAGTATGACTAGCTCCTCGTTTCGATCCTTGGCTGTCGTCGGTGCGGGTCATAACATTGGAATACCGATCGTGAAGATGAATCTCCCGAGTGCCTTTGAAACGAGGTATGCAATTTGGCCCTCCTCGACGGGCGTACTTATCAGCCCCTCCCGAAGGGTGATTGAAACTTCACTGTCGTCGGTCTGGGCGCTCACTCCGTTCTAGACCTCACCAAGGCACTACGAGCACCAAAATCGCTATCGTAATATCAGTGGTAAGTGTTATAACGGGCGGTGTAGCCGCGTCATACTATTCGGTCGCAGACAATTCCAGAACTCCAAAGCCCCAGGCCCCAGGAGTCAAGTTATTTTGCCAAGTGAACGTGGGGTCAACCGTGCAAAAAAACAACAAATAAAGCATTAACAGAGGGTCATAATGGCTGACTGGAACCAAGTGACCCTAGCTCAGCAGCGGCGAGAGTCTGACTCCGCAGGACGATGTACCAACTACAGCTTCAAATTGTAAGCGTCTGATCTCGAGGTCATCTTGCAAGCCGAGCCTATGATTTGTCTAGATGGACCTGTGAATTGACATTCCTCTGGATTATTCACCTATACGATCCCCGAGGGCAGCTAGACGCGCCTTTGCGAGCTTTGCCCGCTGAGTCTGGTTGTCACGCTCTCGCCGAATATCGTCATTCTACTGGAGGGTAGCAGATAGCCTGGTGTCCGACCCCACAGTACGACATCCGTGGCAACACCCGCTACGGCACGGCAGTTACCGATTAGGAGTGGTAGGACTATTGGAAGTGTGATATTCCCTCCGAGTCACCACGAGTTTGCAAAGGAAAAGAGGCGAGACAGCTATGTTAGATATATCCTACTATCTATGCATACATGGTTGTATACAGCGACTAGTTCGAGCCCCATTGGTAACTTGTAAGCTTCCTACTGCTAGTCGCCGAAAACACACACTCTCACACACAAACAATTAGCCAAAGGACGAGGAAGCAATTGGGCTTGACGCAACACGCAGCGACCGAATTGGTGGAAGGAGAGTATAGTGACGACGTTGCAGTTGAAATGACCACATGGTTGGGGGGAAGTAAAGTGTGTGGTGCATGAATTTTTGGGCCAACTGAGTCCAAGTTCATTTCTTCTCTCGTGTTATCTCGATCTCGACGCAGCTTGCATATGCGGAATTGTCGACGTGCACGAGTCACCGCGTCTTATTCGATCTTTCTCTTGCACCAGTTCTTGTTCTATACTACCTTCGGCGGAGACTATTACGCACTCATTCGATGACACCGATTGGCCATCTCGGGCAACAAGAACGACATGTGGCGGGAACTCAAGGCGAGCATCTTTGCCGGGTCCACCGGGGCACATTTCGTCAAGGACTTGGGATTTCCGTCTGATCACCTGCATGCCCGATCCCACTCCCATTCTCTCAGACATCTCCGATATGCATGCACACGACCTATCGTCATTTGACGAACCCCTCGCGAGCACAATGAGCGGCAAGATGGTGTACGATCGCAGTGCGGAGGGGGCCGCATGCAGCATTCTCTGTGATGAGCACGGATGGAGGGATCCCGATCAGGGTGATCTAAAGTGTTGGGGGGATGGTTCGGAGGGAGAAGGCCCGATGGGTGGGGGTGGGCATGAGCGTGAGCATGCAATGGGGGGTGCATGGGGACGGCGAGGGACGGGTACCGCTCGACACAGAGTTTGATGAGCAGGATGAGGAATTCGGGGCCGACAAGTGCTACATCTTTGCGATGTAGCCAATGACACACGGCTGAATACTGATGGCCTTGTGAATTGACGTCAGCGTCAGTGTATATGAGAACAGAGCAACGAGCACCTCTCCGGGCTCGACGAGAGCTCGACTAGCGAGTTGGTTTGGATTCCGAGACTCGGGGATACACCTCCGTATTCTCGAGCCTCGACCACATCGACATCGGTGCCAGTAGGAATCACGTCATGCAACGCAAGAGACGGATGCATTATTACAACCGAAAGTAAACAATAAACAATGACTGCGGACAGGAACGAGCTTCTCCCTGCCAAATCGTTTTCTGGGGGAGAAAAAACCCACTACTACCGTAGCGGGAATACTCGATCTCGAGACTGCAGTGCGTGCTCAATTCATGTAACAAGGTTTTATTTACGCCTCGGCAACCTCGTCGTTCAAAAGTGCCTGCGTGAGCCGCTGCACGAGGCCAGCCAGGACGACCGCGTGTGAATCCAAAACGGATGAGAAAGATTGCCCTTTGTCGGCTCCATATCCTTGATGAATCGTCGGCAGCTAAAATCAAGTTGTCGGGAAAACTGCTTTGGTCCACGCTTCGGAGGGCAATGCCCATTATTCTCTGTCTATTCCAGGGTACGAGGCCTGCAACAGTGCCTCAGGGCCACCAAAAGCATTCGCCGGGGTGCTGGTATGCAGCGTGTAAGATCGTCCTCAGCCACCCTTCTCGTGTTCGTACGGCCTAGCTTTCTGTGGCTATATCAAACTTTACTTGGTCGCCGTTGACAGTTTATTTCTGATCCAGTTTGGGTAACTTGGTTCAATGGGTGCGCCCGTAATTCCAGTAAATTTGGATCACTTGATTGCGCCACTGATCCCTTCTGTCTCCCTGCGGTTATAGATGTTCTTCATACTTACTTTGCGCCCAGTTTGCCATCATCAATATCAATCATATCCGCAAAGGAAGAACAGCCACTGGCAGGTGATTCAAATAAAGGGGAACAGCAGAGTAGCCCTTTGCTTGCTTCACTGCGCACTCACTGATCTGTTGAAGTTCAGTTAAACCGAGTTGCTGATTAAGAGGGTTTGTATTGCCAGTGCCTCACATCATCTGTAGCTTAATTTACCGGTCAACGGTGGCAATCTGGACATAGTAGGTTGGTGAGTGTATTACCATTAGGGCTAACTGTTGTATGCAAAATATATTTATCACCGGTACTTGCAAACACCGGAGAAGGTCTTGAAACTAGTCACAGGATTGAATATCCATCATTCTCGATGTTGTGCTAACTGAATTGGATATAGCACCGGAACAATTACACCTGTCACTGGGTGGGAAGTGCCAAGAATCGAGAAAGAATACATTCTTTGTGCCAGGACACGAATAGAACAGAATCGAAGTTTGCCGAGGCGAGTAGAAGCGGCTTTGAGGTAAACCGAATAGTTACGTTTCCGGGTCAGGCGAAGAGCCAAAAACTGATAAAAGGGCCCACTCTGATCAGTGACTTCACTCAGAAGAGTCTTCACCTCTACACATCAACGACATCCTCTTGAACATGCTTGCTCGTCTTACCTCCATTTCCATGGCACTGATTGCTATGTTTGGTGGCGACTCTGCTGTCAATGATTACTGCCCGCTTGCTGAGCGAACATGCTGCACGAATATCCAGAATGTAACTTGTGGTTTCGCTGCTGTTGAGCCATGTTGACGTGTGCACGACCAGACCCCTAAGGGTTACCAGGGATCAGAGTGTTGGCGTCTCACGCCCGAAGGGTGGTGTGGCAGTCCCTTCACCGAGCTTTGCTGCAATAATTTTGTGAGTAGCCAAACCTACAACTGGCAACCTTCTTGAAATGAAATTGTCTGACTTGTGATATGTACAGGATGTTCCCACTGGCGTCGCATATAGTTGCTGGAAGCCCACCCCGGTCTTGACAAGCCAGGACTGAGGGCATGCCTACTTAAGCTTTCTAGGTTTTGGAACGGTTTGAGCTTGTAGCTCTTAGGTCATGTTGAGGTTTTGAAAGAGGCTATCTCCGCCTCAGATGTACAAATGTAGTTATGTCAAATTTCAGTAATGTCTTGTGAAAGTGAGGCTTTCGTCTTCAAGTTGTTAACTTGAACTTGAACTTGGTAGTAGGTTTATAGGTGTAGGTACAGCGAAAAATTAAATCGACCAATGAGAACGTCGAGACTTTCTACCGCTGAACAACTTGAACGACCGTGACAATGCTCGAGACGTTCCGGTAGATGTTAGGACCCACGGTTGATAACTTATTAGCGAACGTTCGAACCGCGACGCGATCGCGAACTCGAGGGACCTGGCTGTGGGTTTTCTATTTCGTGAGAATGGGACCGGAGTCGGGGAGGGCAACTCTCTTATCCGCTCCTGACGAACTGCATTGTGCTCTTGACAAACACTTAATTCTGATAATAATAAAACCTTGTTGGCAATGGAAGCAGAGTCACTGAAGAACAGTCACCTCACGCCAATCACTGACAGTGTTCGTCTCCGTGCTTGAATCAGGGTTCATCGTATGTCGATACACCTCACTATGTTATTACGGGAAAGTCTCCCGTGAACAGATCGAACCCCGCTAGTATAGCGTACTTGTCGTGTACGGACTTTGGAATGACACCACAAGTCACGGTCGCTAACGAGCAATGAGGTGCATCGCGTCGGGTAGAACACGCCGAGTATCGTGCTTCACATTCCACTGTCTGCTTCAAGCTCCCCAGCGGGTGTACAAGGTTGCCGATGGATAGAATTCACTAAACCTGGGAAGAAAGAAATGTCCTTGGGGTAATCATGGGCCTACGACGCCGATCTGCGGATAGCTGTCGAGTCGGGGGGTCCAAAGAAGACCGATCTCAAAAAATCAACCAGGGGCTGGTTTTGCGCGCAGTTCAACCATGCAACTTACCATCCCCTGAAGTAGATACGACCCCGTTAATCTGAGCACGCGATCGAAGACACATAAAGAAAGGCACTCACGACTGCCATCGAAGGGCCTGTCGTCACCTCCTGCAAAAAAGTTTGATCCGGGCCACAGATGCAAATACGAAGATCTTACCCTGAGCATGATTCGAAGTGCTTGGGCTCTCCTGTCGCAAGATAGCTAAAAGAGAGGACATCCTGGCGTGTCGATCCCAGTACTCAATCTCGGCCCGCCGATTCCTCTCCGCGTTCCGTACGCGCATGAACTGCCCGTAGGTTCCGCTCGTTCATCCAAGAACAACGTTTCTAGCAGCCTGCGCAAATCTAATTCCATCGTATCGACTGCTAGTCAAGGGAGCCGTGGATGATGGTCCGGCGCCAGATCCGGTGGGACTCCTGGGGTGAATCCTGACAAACCGGGCGGCCCCTCCGAGTCGTTCTTGTTGAGTGCTGGAAGCGCGTGCGCCGTTGTACTAGGATACATGGTGTTCGTTGCGTACTCGGACAGCACGTACACTGGCAACGATCCAAACAAGGCATGCAACAAGGCTAACACGTGGGTGCAAGACGCCTTTGAGCAAGTCATCATACTATCGCCGAGATTAAATACATTTCAATATGAAGACGTGTACATGACGAGGTATACAATACCGTGACAGTAAAAGGCAAATAGACACCCGAATATTCAAAGACCTACATGGATGAACGGAAGCCACTCGACGAAGGACGCGTTGGTACCTCGAAGATGTCCTACAGCTTCGTGCAGCGCTCGTGCAGCCTCCCGATAATCCGGCTTCGTGCTGTTCCCAAACAATCGCTGATATACGCTCCTTGCCACATCAGGCGCAAGCTTGTCGCTGATCGACCACATCGTACCAACGACTCCCCCGTAACCCGCAAACAGCATTCCTGCTGCGATATGGATGGCCTCGTCGGAGAGACCCTCGTCACCCATCGCCGTCTGACATGCGGAAAGAAAGGCAAGCCCACCACGGGAACGTGACAACGCCATGATGTCGGATATTTTCAAGCGGCGTTGATCGGCTAGACAAAGACCGCTCTCAGTCGGACTTGCGGCATCTTGGATTCCGTGGCATGCAAAATGGACCCAGTCCGCCTCCTTCATCAGGGAAAGTACTTCCTTGACCGTGCCGACAGACGACTCCAGGAGAGTGGTGCGTGCTGAAGGTGAATTCCTTATTACCGCCCTGATGTGTTCTAACTCGGTGGCCACGCCTGGAAGTCGGGATAGACCATCCGAGGGCGGCTGACGAACAGCAAGCAGACGGAGATCGCCGCTAGGTGCCACGCTGGGATCGGGTAACAGCACAAGAATGCTGAGAGTAGGGACGTATGACGAGATGACGAAGTCGGATACTTTGTGCCCAGGTTGCGAATGCTGGGTGTCATAGAAACCAGCTGCATGGATAGGAAGAAATACGAAAGGCCCAGTTGGACACCAAAAAATGCGTGATAGCTCCCCAGGAGTCTGCTTGAGGGAGATGAACGGGTCAGCTATGAATTCAAGTCTCATCACGTCACGTACTGAGAAAGCCAAGCCATCCAGGACTGGTTTGACGACGCCGTTCCACATGGTGGATAAGAGGGACTCCCAGGTAACGAAGCCCCGTGTTGCGATTCTCCCCTCCCTATCGTCACAGCGTATGACACGAGCATGACCAAGCAATTTCTCCAGCACACTCTGAAGAACCTCGGATCTCTGGAAATTGAAAGTGGGAAGCGCAACATGAATTACATGATCCATGTCAGAAAGAACAATCAAAGCATCGCAGCGGCTTTCTGCAGCGTTGAGAATGACCACCGGTCCGAAGTGTGCTGAAGCTCGGAGCTGAGAGAACTCTTTGCGGAGGAGGAATTGTTCGAAACCAGGAAAGCTTCGAATCTCCTGGAGCAGTTTGTCTCGTTCGATCGCTAGCATACGGTGTCTGTCAACTTCTTGTTGCAAGGACTCTGACATACGAAGCGTTGCACTTTGAGTCTACTCCGAGAATGTAGACAACGATTTCTCGCGGGTTGCACTAGCATGCTCTAATGCGGCAGATAGTTCCCGAAGTCTACGGGCATGATCTGGATGAGCAGACGACACCTCTTCGTAGGAGCTGCGAAGCTGAAACAGCTCTCCCCAAACGATCGAGCGTCCTTGCTCGAGCCACTCCACAGCAGTTTCGGGGAGTCCCAAGTCTAAAGCTGCAGCTGCAGCCTCCCGCACCACATTGGCACCTTGCGTGAGTTCATGGTAACGGTGTGTAAGAGAGAGGCCAATCCATGCGAGTTCGGGAAGGAGGCTAATGGCAATAGAATATGCATGGAGGAGAGAGTGATGGCGTATACGCTGAGCACATGATATCCATTTCTGCGATGCATGAAAGCGAACACTAAGAGGGCCGATGGGGGCGGACGCAGCATGAAAATACAGAGAAATTGCTTGCTCGAGATTACTCAGCTCCCCGAAGCGCTCAAAATGAGTGAAGAAGGCGTTGCCAAGGCTGGTCAGAAGGGTAGGCTCGTGAGGGTGACCATGAGGGATGAGGTCAACTGCATCCCTGTGTCTTGAAATTGCATCCTCGAGGTCACCCAGCTCCCCGAGGCGCTCAAAACGGGTGTTGAGGGAGCTACCGAGGTTGTTAAGACGAGCAGGCTTGTCAGGGTGACCATGGGGTGTAAGGTCAACAGCATCCCTGTGTCTCGAAATTGCGTCCTCGAGGTCACTCAACTCCCCGAGACGCTTGAAACGAGCTTTCAAGGAGTTTCCGAGGTTGTTAAGACGAGAAGGTTTGTCGGGGTGACCATGAGGGGTGAGGTCAACAGCAACCATGAGCGTTGAGATTGCGCGCTCGACGTCACTCAGCTCCCCGAGGCGCTCAAAACGAGTGATGAAGGAGGTGCCGAGGTTGTTAAGACGAGCAGGCCTGTGAGGGTGACCATGAGGGGTGAGGTCAACAGCATCTCTGAGCGTTGCAATTGCGTCCTCGAGGTCACTCAGCTCCCCGAGGCGCTCGGAACGGGTGAAGAAGGAGTTGCCGAGGTTGTTAAGATAGGTGGGCTTGTGAGGGTGACCATGAGGGGTGATATCAACAGCATCCCTGACTGTTGAAATTGCGTGCTCGAGGTCACTCAGTTACCCGAGGCGATCGAAACGGGCTTTGAAGGAGTTGGCGAGGGTCTCTAGATGGCGAGGTTTGTGAGGGTGACCATGAGGGGTGAGGTCAACAGCATCCCTGAGTGTTGAAATTGCGCGCTCGAGGTCATTCAACTCCCCGAGGTGCTCGAAACGAGCTTTGAATGAGTTGCCAAGGTTCTCAAGATGGCCAGGCTTATGAGGGTGATCATGAGGGGTGAGGTCAACAGCGTCCCCGAGCATCAAAATTGCACGCTCGAGGTCACTCAACTCCCCGAAGCGCTCGAAACGAGCCATGAAGGAGTTGCCGAGGTTGTTAAGACGAATAGGTCTGCGAGGGTGACCATGAGGGGTGAGGTCAACAGCATCCCTGAGCATCGAAATTGCATCCTCGAGGTCACTCGGCTGCCCAAGGCGCTCGAAACGAGCGTTGAGGGAGTTGCAGAGGTTGTGAAGATGGCCAGGCTTGTTGGGGTGACCATGAGGGGTGAGGTCAACAGCATCCCTGAGCATCGAAATTGCATCCTCGAGGTCACTCGGCTGCCCAAGGCGCTCGAAACGAGCGTTGAGGGAGTTGCAGAGGTTGTGAAGATGGCCAGGCTTGTTGGGGTGACCATGAGGGGTGAGGTCAACAGCATCCCTGTGCCTCGAAATTGCGTCCTCGAGGTCACTCAGCTCCCCGAGGCGCTCGAAACGAATGATCAAGGAGTTGCCGAGGCTGTTCAGAAGGGCAGGTTTGTGAGGGTGACCACGAAGAGTGAGGTCAACAGCACCCCCGAGCGTCGAAATTGCGTCCTCGAGGTCACTTAGCTCCCCGAGACGCTCGAAACGAGTGATCAAGGATGTGCCGAGGTTGTTGAGACAGGTTGGCTTGTGAGGATGACCATGAGGGGTGAGGTCAACAGCATCCCTGAGCGTCGAAATTGCGTCCTCGAGGTCGCTCAGCTCCCCGAGGCACTCAAAACGAGTGGTCAAGGAGTTGCCGAAGTTGTTAAGACGAGCAAGTTTGTCAGGGTGATCATGAGGAGTGACGTCAACAGCATCCCTGAGCGTCGAAATTGCGTCCTCGAGGTCACTTAGGTCGCCGAGGTGCTCGAAACGAGCTTTGAAGGAGTTACCGAGGTTGTTAAGACGAGCAGGTTTGTCGGGACGACCACGAGGAGTGAGGTCAATAGCATCCCTGAACGTTGAAATTGCGTCCTCGAGATCACTCAGGTCGCCGAGGCGCTTGAAACGAGCTTTGAACGAATTGCCAAGGTTGGTAAGATGGCCAGGCTTGTGAGGGTGACCATGAGGGGTGATGTTAACAACATCCCTGAGAGTTGAAATTGCGCGCTCGAGGTCACTCAGCTCCCCGAGGTGATTGAATCGATACAATAACGCCACACCAAGATTCGCTAGTCCTCCTCGGTACCGGTCATCCCTAACCGAAGTAGACCTGACCAATTCCTCCAAAAGTGTGATTACCTGTTGCAGGTTGGCTACATCACCGAACCGTTGGACGCGCTGCAACAACTGGACACTGAGAATCCATGGGTCCTCGTCTGTTGAGCGTGAAGTTGAATCCTGCTCCACCGATGGTTCGTCATCCGCCTGAACAGGGCCCACCCCACGTCCGGCACGCAGCTGGAGTAAGAAAGTCGCAGCTCGCTTTTCATGACTCTCTGCAGAGCTGAGCTCCATTGCCTCATGCAACAATGCCTCAGCCCGTGCTCCCTCGACTTCATCCCTCCGCTTCTCGAATCGCGCAAAGTACACCACGGCCAGCTGAATTAGCGTGGAAGGACGGTCAACGTGCCCGACGGGACGGGCAGCAAGTGCATTGCGATACAAGCTAAGGGGGACCTCGAGGGAGGCATCCGTGTCCTCGGCGTGACAGCGGATGAATTTCGCCATCGCCAGGTTTGACTGAGCAGCCGCACGACAAGGATGGTCCAGCGGACAAATACCGAGCGCCCGCTCAAACGCTTCAATAGAATGCTCCAGATCTCGTTTTTCCCCGTGCTTTCGGTAACATGAGAGAGCGTTGTGGCCTTGGTTTGTTGCGTCTTCCAGCTCGCCTCTGGATTCTGCGGTTGGCTATGGATATAACTGATTAATGAGGATCGTGTTGACACAAGTCACCTACTTACGCAATGAGGGCCAAGGACCCTCGACGTTGATGAGTCACTGTTCTCGCACTTTCGCTGTTTGACAGCGACCAAAATGGATGAACACGGGGATACAATGTCCCCATCCTTTGGGAGGAGGGTAAACGCTGCCATTCTGTGAGTACCCAGACCCTTGTGCAAAGCTACGTGATGACATCCCACTCACAAGCGTCTTTTGCACTGCTGTCCAATAGTTGTTCCACGGTAATTGTTAACTTTCGCAACTGCTCCCCAGCACCTAACATGGGCTGGAATTCGAAGGATGCATAGGCCTCAAGACAAACGCTAGCCGGCAGATCTGACGGTCTGAAAACTCCGTCGGGGCTAAACCCAGTTGGAAAAGGGGATCTCACATTGGGATCGGCCCGCTCCATTCGATGACATTGTCATTCACTGACGAAGGCTTAATTTCGGTCCTCCAGGTCAGGCCACTGTGATGCACCACGGTATGAAAGCCGGAAGGGACTCGTCTAAGGCCAAGAAAGACATCTGTCACTCGGATACCTACCTTCTCATCAATGATCTGTGCAAACTGTGTAGAGAATGAGTTTCATACTGGTAATAATCATTTCTTTGTTCTCGTCCGGGTACGTTGCAGAACCCGAGGAAGAGGGCACATGCTGTGGCCGGTCGGGCGACCCAGGCCCAGGTTTTTCCTTGTTTCCTTGCGCCTGCCCCGCACATTCGGGGTAGGGGTCAGAAGCGCCGGGCGTTTGTATGCTGTCCTCAGACTGCAGGATAGGTCAGTTAGCAAATGAGCAGCTAGGCTCAAAACCCACAATCGGGTGACGTCCCTGATTCATGTTGTCGTTCTTCTCTGGTGCCCGACTCTCTAACACCGTGACGTTGTCTTTGCAGTTCCGGAACATCGAGATTCACGCGGTCTGGGACGTCACGGTCATGAGAGCCAACTTTAGCCGAGGCAGCTGTCCCAGCTTCTCAAATCCCCAGATTTCGAAGAACTCGCGCCCCGGGTACAGGCTCACTGGCAGGCATTCCAGAATGTCATCCTCGCACGAGAAGTGCGCTTTCATCTCCGTTATTAGCTTCCTCAAATCCCTCTTCCATGAGAATCGCTGGAATACCATCCTTGATGCAAGGTTTGTCGGTGACCAGCCTGATGGCCCTCTCCTCCGAAGCATTCAAAGATGCATACGAAGTTTCTCACTTGGTGGATGCCAGGGACTACATGGTCAGAGCTTGAGCAAGTCTACAGGCTCCTCCTCACTGGCAGGAGGCGCTGCACTCAAGTACGGTTGAACCCAGCCCTGGCTGATTTTTTGACTCCGGTCCTCCCGACTCGACAGTTATCCGCAGATTGTCGTCGTCTGTCCTTCAAAGCTTCAGGCCCAGATCAGGAACCATGATCACCCCAGGACATCTATCTCTCCTCAGGTTTAGTGAATTCTATCAATCGGCATCCCGTTCTTTCCGTGCACCAGCTGGGTAGCTCGAAGCAGACAGTGGAATGTGAAGCACAACAGTCGTGTTCTACCCGAGGCGGGAGCGATCCACCTCACAGCTTATGGTCTTATTCCAAAGTCCGTAGACGACAAGCACACTACGCTGGTGAAGTACTTTCCCCGTCATAACATAGTGGAGTGTATCGACATACTCCACCAGATGAACCCCTGATTCAAGCACGGAGACGGGAATACATATAGCAAAGGCAAGGAACAGACTTGGAAGGTCAAAGCGTCGGGAGAGCAGTAGTCGTCCAACCGTCGCTTCATCATAATCTTTTCAGACTCGACTTTTATCCGCGGATAGAGACGCCCAACCCTGGCATGCTCAAGTCTTTGCGGTGGATCTGTTCGGAGTTACGGAGGCCGCCCTTTCCGTCTGTTCAATCTTGGATTCTTATTCGCACAGGTCGCGTCATAGGGTGAAGGGCGTCGACGTGTCCCCGGGAGATATGACCAACACGGCGGACGTTTCGTGGCGCACGTGCATCGCGTCCTCAGAGTTGATGTGTTTCATTTTCGCGAAAGTCGCCTGTTGCCCTCCGCCGTGTCTGAACATGGTCACGACAGACCTGGGAAATGATATGCGGTCACCGATAGCAGCAAGCTCCACGCTGTACTCATGTCCATCTCGGGCGGCGGAAGAACCGCTTCAGGTGACATCCACGTTCAGTGTGTGCACGTTCTGTTTAACTGCCCGGGGTAAAGATACATATAGCATCTGTGTTTGTACATGCAAGAAACATTCAATGGCCAAAGGATCCGTGATTTACACCCTGCAAAGCAAAACACAAGTCAAGCCTCGTTCGTTGTCGTAAAGAGTGGTGGGAACGTACGTGTCATCTGGCGTACCCACGATCATGAAGGAGACAAACACAATCAGCTGACATGTGGGTGAGTCGGATGACTTTAAATGGTCTTACCGTGGTAGAGGAAGCGAGTCTGCCGGGAACAAGGTTAACGGTAGTAGGGTTCACCGAATTGTAACGTACCTTCTTCGGATTGTCAGGGGCAGTCCGGACGTATCGATCGTTGTCTACAGGCCTTGAACACCAACGTATTTTCGGTATAAAGAAAGCACTCCGGGGATCAGGACGTACCGTTCCTTGACCTACAGAGGTTTATGTGAGCAAATCAACGAATGATCGTGGTAGAGGTTACCTTGCACGACGCCAGCATGCTCTGCAGCGTGACACAAACGGCAGATACACTCAATACTGGGGACCACTCTGTTCCGAGGATGGAGGCGCAGATCTGCGGCGAATCAGAAACAGAAACAAGGAGTGGTTGGACCCGGACACACATGTCCATTGGAGTACACGTGCTAAGATAGGGTCAGAGATTATTGGAATCACGGTTCGAACACAGTAAACGTACTGGGTGCATCGGCGCCTGGTTGTTCTCGTCTACGACGAACTGGACTGCCGGGGAGGAGATGGGGTAGTTTGCGTCGAAGCGAAACATTAATTTGAAGACCTCCCCCTAACGGGAACAGAATCTAGTTGCGAATATGGAGTACGGACAGGACTTGCCTGGAATAAGCTTTCGCCCAGGACCTCTATAGAGAAGTGCCAAGTCTCGAAGTCGTCTGCGCTAAGTAGTTTGATGCCTGCATGCTGTGGAGTGAATAAATGAGCCAGGGTGAGACAGAAACAATTACCGCAAGGACATCCTTCCGCGTGGATTTCGCTGAGCTCCTTGCGCAGGCGCCGGGACGATACAGAAGCCATGACCCGACCTCGTGCAAGTTGCGAGAAGAGAGCGGTACACGGGCTTATCGAGGTCGAGTACCAAACACGGACAAACAATGCAGTCCCTTATAAAACAGCCTTGGGTGCGATGTGTCTCTTCAATGTCGTTCCTCCCTGCTTTAGAGTCACCTGTTGCTCGTCGTCGTATTCCAGGGATTTCAGGCGCTCGTGGGGAGGCAGATCGACTTTCTTGTATTTCACGGAGTGCATTCGCTTTCTACATGTTGCGCAACGAACTACAAGAACACAATTTTCGATGCTAGTTGTACTCGAATCATCATTGTGCTTCTCGTGCCCGAGCCGCTCTGTCAATTTTGATCTCTTCCAAGACCTCGCGTGCACCGCTGTCTAGCAACGTCTCCCCAAGCCGCTTGCCCAGCGCTTCCGCCTCGCCTATGTTCGTGACCCCCTCTTCGACCGTCTTGACAAACTGTTGTCCACCATCGAGCGAGGTGACACAGCCCGTGATTTCCAGCACGGCACTCTCAAGTTTCAATTCCCCGCTCCTTAGTCTTTCGTCCCCCTCCACCACATGGGTGAGCTTGGTATTGGCGCCCACCGGTACGCTGCATCCCCCCTCCAATGTGCGCAACATCGCACGCTCAGCGAGACACATCCACTGGGTCCGCTGATGCGTCAGGGCTTCGCACAGCTCGGATACCTCGTTCGACGCATCGGTCCGAATCTCTACAGCCAACGCACCCTGAGATACAGCATGATACAGGACCGGAGGTGCCAGATCTTCTGTGGCGCGATGCGACCAGCCGAGACGTACAAGTCCAGCCTTGGCAAGGATGAGTGCATCAAACGCATCGTCCTCCCCATTCGCATCCAGTTTCTTCAGGCGGGTGTTACTGTAGCCCGGTAATAAATCTCACTGTAGAGAATGTGATCGAGACACGACGTACAGGTTTCCGCGCTGTCGCTATTCAGTCGTGTGATATCGTTCAAACGTCCAGGCCTACTCACCACATCTTTAAACGTCATCTCCAGCTCTTTGTGGTGATTTTTGAGATAGTTTCTGACTTGTGCTGAGCGCCGCACGCTGCTCGTGCCAATCCTGCTCCCGCCAGGCAAATCTTCAAGCATCTTGTAAGGCGATCCAGCCTTCATCACCAAACTATCCACACATTCCTCTCTCTCTAATATCGCACCAATCTTGAATTCTCCCGGGAGTTCCGTCGGCAGGTCCTTGAGACTATGCACGAGCATATCCACCTGTTTGTCGGCGAGCAGCTCTTCGAGCCCCCGCGTCCACAATGCCTTGCCTCCGAGGAGAAAAAGCGCTTGGGATTGATTCTTGTCCCCCTCGGTTTCATTGAATCGCGTTTCAAACGTATAGGAGGGGAACTTTTCGGCGAGTTGTTGGATGACGATGTTAGTTTGGATCTTTGCAAGTTCGGATTGCCTGGATCCAACTGTAAATGAGGTCCGTAGCGCCATCACGGCTGCTCGTGGTCGGAAGCTGAAGGGATTTCAGCGAGCTGATCGATCGCATCAATGAATGGATATTCCCGAAATCAGCCACTTCGTTACGATGGCCTCAAATCTTCACGCAACGAAGTCGGCCTAGGATACGAACGAGTATATACACTGATGGATGACAACTACATTTCGTCTACGCCTTGAAATCCTTCAACCATTCGCGCACAAATTCAATCATCTCGCGGTGAATCTGTCGTATCTCCGGCGGCTCATCATTGATGTCGCGAAGACCATATTCGTCGTAGTGGTGGACACCATCTGATGCCGTTAGAAGTTTAGTGCATGTCAATGGAGGCATGAACACAAATACGTACTAGGGATGAGTTTGAACGGCTGAAGAATCGTGTCTTTTCTGTCTTTTGCATACTCGCTGTGCGGAGTACAGGGTCTCCAAGGATCAACTGCGACACGTCAGTGATAATTGTGAGTGAAGAGGAGGAGATGTAGTACCTTCGCCATCTATGATAGCCAGCCTATCTGCGGCGATTGCAAAGTCTCCAAGGGCGTTCACAGCGGTAATGTTTGGCTGCGCTGGGACTGTGAAGTATTTTCCAGGAGGATACGCCTGGAAAGGATGACCGGACATTTATTGGTCCAAGGACGAAACATCTTCAACAGTACAAGAACATACCTGACGGCAGATCTTTGAAGCGTAATCCAAAGTCAACAGCTTGGATACTATTCGAGGGTGGTCTGGGTCAAGCGGAGCGGTCTGCTATGATGGTTAGCATCTTCCTTGGAATCGTAAAACGAAAGACGTACGTCGAAGTAACCCCACTCGGTGCAAACCTGGAATTGCCACAGACGCCAATCCTGAGAGAGGGATGTGTCGGTATACTGGGTATCGTTATACGTTCCAAAACACTGAAGTCGATTACACAAGGTCAAGTCATTCAGTCGGCGAAGCAAAGAAAGATCATGTTTTTTCTGACCTCCTCCACTGTTGAGTTCAGGTCAAGGCAGGGCTTCACGTGTTTCTGAGATTGATATGTTGAGTCGGATGTCCGTTTCAATCCCTCAGCATAAGAGAATAGGAACTACTCTCACCTCCCTGATCCACTGGGCGTAATTCAAGACAGAGAAATCGATCTTTTGTTCGTCCCATACAGTCAAGAGGCGATCTTCATGTCCGATTGGCAAAGTAGCAATATGCGGGTCAAGACCAATTGGCTTGCTCAACGATTCACAAAACTCGTCGAAACTTGTGCTGCCCACCGTCGGGTCCCAATTCTTTGATTGCCACCCTCCCAGTGGAAGCTTTCGGTTGATTAGCATACAATTCATGATTGTTGGGAGTCAGCTAACCGAGAGCACAGAAGCAAAGTCATCGTCATGCTTGAGCTCATGGAGTCCAAACAATGCCTTGATGACATCATTAACGAACGGAAATTGGAGGAGGGTATCGATAATCGTTATCGCGTTCTCGATGTGGGCGGAACAGGTAGGGTCAGCAGCTTTGCGAATGACTTCATAGTACTCCCAATTGGAAAGGGCAGCATGGGTTACACCTGTGTGATGCTGAGTGTGTGAAACAGTCACGATGTGCGCTAAACACCAACCGCTGGAGGCGATTGCTCCGAAGACAAGTTCTGGGTATACGATCTTCATGTGCGCAGCCCGAGCACCCGCGTAGGAACCCTTTTACGATTGTTCAGTTTCGCAGGAATGACAAGACTTGCATACATACACCATAGTAAATCCAAGGGGTGTGGGGTGACGTCAAATCTTCGTCTATGCCCTCAAACTTGACGTGTCTCATAAAGTTTGCAGAGTCTGCGGCAGCTTGATCATTGTTCAACCATCTAGTGCATTCAAGCAGATGTTCAGCACATCCAATGGAACCATGCACAATTTCGTCGACTAGCCTCACCTCAAGTTATCCGTGCTAAAGTCAGGAACAGGGATAGACGTTCCTGTCGTACATCAGATGACGTCCAGTGAGCATGAGTGGCAGTATGCATACCATAGTAGCGATGTTCGAGGACAACACCGACACCGCCTGTCGCATTTGCCAAGATCTCGACTATCCCTGTATCTAAGAACGGAAGTCTATCCTCTCCGCTCGTCTCGCCACCATCCAGAACGATGACTGGTCCACCCGAACCGGGCACATAGTGTCGGGTATTGATCCAATAGCGTTGCTTGAATGTTCCTTGCGACGGATCAGTATGGTCAACAGGTTGCTCGAAAAACTGTTCCGGGAATTCGGAGTGGGTATCAAGCGGTTCGAGGACGAAGCCGGTCGTCGAGTCCTGAAGAACCAGAGAGGACGTTTTGGCCGAACGAGAAGCCTCCAATGCTCTCGCGCGAGCTTCTAATTTCCACAGGTTGACATGCTGAGGACCATGCCTGGAGGGTATCGTCGCACCCGCAAGTGTAGCGAGGATGAGAGAGGACAAGCAGACGAATGGCGCGGTGAGCCTCATCAAGTTGTACAACGTCAACCGGATGCGCTAGCAACACTTTATGGTCCAAACAACCAGCTTCTATTCGGTCCCACGTTCGGTTTAGGACTCGGGCGTGTGTGCGGACACTGGAGTCACTGGATGCCAGTGGATGGGCCAAACCTTTTCTATCTACTAGCAGTCCCGGGCCGGAGACTCGGACGTTATCCAGAAATATACATGTTCCTGCGGGTCCAGTGCGTCGGTGTCCATCCACCCTACCACTCTCTTCTCATCCACGATGCCCTACACCTCGTTCGCAGTCGCAGGGGCAGGTCCCACCATCGGTGGTCGCATCGTGCAGGCGCGTCATAACTATCTCTTTCCGTCCCAGAAAAGTTGGCCGAACTTCATGACAGGCACTGATAAACCGCGGAGCTTCCGTTGTAGTGCTTGCACGCCCTGGGAGCAACTCCATCCAGAGCCCTCTTCTCCAAGGTGCCACAACCGCCACCGTGGACCATACGGACGCGACAGCGCTTGCGTCCATCCTTGAAAAGCACAACGTGGAAGTCGTCATCTCCGCACTCGCATATGGTGCACTCGCCGCTCAGCGGCACATCGCCGACGCCGCCAAAGAGGCGGGCGTGAAGTTATTTGTACCCTCGGAATACGGAATGCCGACCGAGGGCGGCAAGGTCGGCCAT
>JBBPSD010000033.1:0-85617 GCA_038093415.1 Xerocomellus chrysenteron
ACCCCACAGGGGTCTCGGGCTGGTTGTAGACAAATCGGACTCGGCTACACCAAATGAACCGAGACGAAATTGTAGAGTGGTAAAGTTTAGCAGGCAGTCCAGCTTGATCAGTACACATCTCGTGGTTCCCAGAAGTGCCGCATAAACTTGAAGTGTACACGGATTACAACGTGCATACTTCCGTTGAAACGTGATTCAAATTGGAGGACGCCGAAAACAGGAGTGCGAACCTGAGGCACAACACAAAAGCAAAACACCTCACTCGACTAACGGTACACGAAGAACTGTCCTATGACTTGAGATCGGTCGTAAGGCATTTAGATAAAAGACAGAAATATAGAAATATACCTAATTGTAGGGGTCGGAAGTTTCAATGAGTTGGGAAGCGCCGTGGGAATCTGGGATTGTGTCACAGAGCGTGTTTAGGCACCACTTCGACTGAACACTCGGGTCAGGAGATTCAATTTACCAAGTGTGATTTACAGCTGAGAGTTTTTGACAATGTTCTGCAACATATTCGCTGTCCCACTAGCATATACTGCGCTCAGGGGTGTC
This sequence comes from Xerocomellus chrysenteron, assembly GCA_038093415.1. Lineage (NCBI taxonomy): Eukaryota > Fungi > Basidiomycota > Agaricomycetes > Boletales > Boletaceae > Xerocomellus > Xerocomellus chrysenteron. The sequence continues at coordinate 556 of JBBPSD010000033.1, forward strand.
GACGACTACGCAATGTGTGAGAAAATAACCTTAGCACCCAAAAAGGAATAAACTGTTGACGGGCCCGGGCCACAGTGACATCGAACATGCCCGAAGTTCGATGACCAGAAACGTGTATTTGAAGGTACATAGACCTTTGCACAGAGGCAGAGTTGGGCCATTTTTTATTATCGACCTGTAACTCACCAGATCGCCGCGCCGGCTCCGCGGATCACTGCTGGCAATTTTACTCCTAGGTATCTCTAATCAAGTTGGCGAGCCCACGCATGAGATAGAAGCGTTCGAGAAAATGATGTGCCTGCGCTTTCAATTATGCCCGGAGTCATGCATTGATGAATCATCGTAGGAAACACGGTGGAGTGTGCTGGCATTTACACTGCCATCCAGATCGCGAACTTGAATACGCGGTCGGCAGGCCCGCCGGGAAGGCAGTCGCCATGGAAAAGTAGAGACACGTTAACATACTTAACTGGCTATGGAGGAATTCGTAGCAGTAGATGCAGTCGTTGAAAGGGCCAGTATGATGTGTTTCACGCGATTATGAGCAAACGAAGACGAGAAGTACTAGTACAGTAGTACTGATCCTTGCATTCGTCTCACTCTTTCTCCAGGAGCATCTTCCGGCGTGACGATCGCCACTGCAGTGCCGAATCGAATTCTACTACGTGCTTTTCCTCGACGCTTCTCATGGACGTAGAATCTACCCCCATACCATCGTATTTGCGACCGGTAAGCCGATGTTCCGACGTGCATATCTCCATCTCACGCACTCGCAGTCAAGATACCTAGATAACAACCGCGCGCTCACCAAGGTTTGCGTGAGCCGATTCAAAGCTCCTCGCACGGCACGCTCCAAACCCGAAGCGCACCGATTCAAAACCCACATCGTCGCCACCAAAAGCTCACAGAACTCGTTGGAGAATGGACCGGGGAGAAAGACTTTGCGGATATTGTCTCTGCGATCGAGGCAGGTCGACCAAGGCCGCTCACGATCGATGATTTGCCGACGGATCTCGACGCTGGGTAGCTGGAGCCATCCGCGACGAAGGGGTCGCACTGGAGTGAGTGGACGATGCTTTTGAAGAGGAAGAGCGACCCATGTCGACACCACATGAGTGTCCGAATCCAGAACCGCTCACCCTGTGTGTGCCATTGGGAGCGAGCACTCTCAGGCTGTTACCCATGTCAGAGGTACCATAGATTCGTCACATTACTATACATTGTTTCTATAGGGACGTTATGGACGATATTAATAAGAGATGAGTCGTCAGTCTCGGATCTGATTTTGCAGACAAGCCTGAGGAGGCCCGAGGACGAACGGAGTTGTTAGGTCGATTCAATGAAATTTAATTTGCAGGCGAACGGCAATTTAACCCGCGCCCGCAGGCACATCAATCCCCCCGATACCTGCCCTTTCCAAGTCTTACGTCATCGCATCCGCCTTGTCATGAAACTCCTTATCGCGCTCGGTTGGGTGCTGGTGTTTCTGGCTCGGTTTCCAGTTGGACGATCTCCAGGGTTTGACGTCAGCATGATACATTTCGTCGACCTAGATCAGTCAGATCGCGTCCTACGACGGAATGAATCGAGGGGGCCCGACCTCTTCTAAACTCAATCCCTTTGTCTCGGGGATTGCAAAGTAGACGAAGACGTAGCCAAAGGCGAGCACGCCGAAAAATATCAGCATAATCAGGGGTCCGATTCTGCAAAGAGGCGGGGGTTCAGTACTCGGGCCCATCACCCGATATACCAAAAACAGGACGACTGGCCGTGCAAAACGAAAGTAGTACGTACTGGGCTGCGATGCGAGGGGCAAAAAACAAGAGCAGAAAGTTCCACAACCAATCTGAAAAAAACGCGTCAACTCGACACGTCCAGAGAGGAAATAGAAAACCAAAACGATGCGAACGACGCACTCGAAGCACTACCCAGCGCGATACCCTTGGCCCGCACGCGCAACGGGAAGCTCTCCCCGAGATACACCCACGGCGTCGCGCCCCAAAACATCGAGAACCCAAAGACGTGGAGGACCGCAAAGGCGATGACGATGTCCCCGCCGCTCTTGTTTCGCTGGGTAAGGTCTGCGGCGGACGTACCGGTGAGCGCGAGGGTGAAGTGGCCGACGAGCCCAACGATGATGGCACAGATGGCTTCCCAGATGGCACCTATTAAGAGGGACTGTGGTGGTATTGGGGATTGAATGTGTGGATGGAGATGGGTAGATGCCTACACGACGGCGACCCCATGTCTCGATGAGGACGAGAGAGGGCACGGTTCCGACGACCGAGACAGCCCCAATGACAACCTGAATCACGTACGGGGAGAGCCTGTAGCGTTTCAAGAGACGCGTAGAAGCCACACGCGCAACGATGACCTACCGAGTTCCCACACTTTGGAAGAACGTGTCCCCATAGTAATCTTATCGTTCCCATTGATGGTCAGAGGCAATCAGCATGAAGACGGCCCAAATCCCCCTAAGTTCGAACACGCACAATAAAGGTTTTGTCCGTTCAGCTGCTGGATGCACTGCAGCATTATCCCGTTACACGTTCGTCTCCACATGGCGTTGCGGGTCGAGAAGCACGCTGCCCACGTCGCCTTACCGCCTTCGTTCTCGGCCTTGATCGCTTCCGCAAGTTCAGCGACGTGTGCTTCCACCACGTCAGAGTCGATCGGGACAGAGTTAAACTTTGCAATCACAGCGCGCGCCTCTTCACCCCGATGCGTGCCTAATAAATGACGCCTATTCATGGATCATGAATCACCGAACATATAAGATAGTGAAATACAGAGGGAGGGAGAGAAGCCACCCACGGTGATTCTGGCAAAAACAAGATACCCGAGAGTAGAATGAGCCCCCACAGTATCTGCAAGCCGACCGGGATACGCCAAGAGGCCGAGTTGGCGATGGTATGAGTTGCGAGGTCGATGATGCAACTCAAAAAAATGCCAACGATGATCTGAAGCTGATATAGCACGATCATCATTCCACGAATGGATTTCGGTGCCGTCTCGCCGTTGTAAAGAGGCACGATGGCTTTTGAATGAACGATGAACGTGAGATATTGGGGATAAGGAGGAGGGACAGACCGGACAATGCACCCACACCGAGGCCAGCGATGAACCGTCCTATCGAAATTTGGAGGATCGAGTGTATGGTTGCCGTTTGGATTGTCACACCGGTAGTAAATATAGCAGTCCATATGAGGATGGAATCCCGTCGTCCCATGCTGTCTGTTGTGAAAGCTTGTGCAAGAGAGCCGCTGGGATGATGAATACACCATCAAACTACGAATGGCAGGTATCCTGAAGGCGAACTCTTACACGAACGTCCTGCACAAGGAAATTAGAGAGAAGGCATTTCGACACAATACAAGCCCAAAACTCACCCAGCAGACAGGAGTGAGGTTATGATACTCCGGCGTGAACTCGACAAGTAATATGTCCCATCCGAGCTCACTTCGCCAAAGCGCTGTACGAAGTCAGGCATGATCAAGATTCCCTTGAAAGGGGTGAACACTTGCTCGATTCAACCGGAGTCGGGAGGTAGACGTACTGAGATCACACCAATGTCGTAACCAAAGAGGAACCCTTTTCAAAGAGCTCAGTCTAGCAAGATGAACGTATCGCATCATATCGTTGTCAGCGAGATAGACATGACTCACGAAAGCCAAACGATGAATGGAAATCAGTCACCTCCTGAGATGGGTAGAAACATGAATACCCGCGAGACCTTTGGATTTATATTTCCAGAACATACCGAACGCAATGAAAGTAGCAAGCAGTATAGCTCGTTGATTAGTCGTTTTCGCCATAACGGACCTTCTTTCGCTCGGTAGACGCGGGGAAAAAATTGGGGCGTACTGCATATAAATACGTATTTACAGAGTAATGGAACCACGACCAGGGAGAGTTCGGAATGGGGAAAATTGGGGGAAGCGCGGAACACTTTCTGACCCGGGGCAGAGGCCGATACCTGCCGGGTAGGGCCTGAGCTGCGAGGGCGGGTGGGACCGCCTCGCATGCAGGAGCATGCAGGAATAGGCAACCATACAGGTACCCGCGGGTACGGGTATCGTCGTGGGTAGAAATTTATCTGCCCACGGGTATTGTCGAGGGTGGGTGAGGCGGCACGCGTGCAAGGGTGGGCGAGACGACGCGACACACTCGTGCGACAGCGGGATGGGTGAGGGTGAGCGAACGAGCACGCATGTGCACGCATACATCGTCTGCGTGCGTGTTCGTGCGACAGCATGGTGGGCGAGGGTCGGCGAGGCGGCGAGGATGGGCGAGGTGGCGTGCATCCCAGGGTGGGCGACACGCATGCTCGTACGTTCGTGTAAGAGCGCGGTGGGCGAGGAGCTCAACGGGTCCATAGGGTCGACAACGCGCGGGGTTCCGGACGCGGCGGCGTATGATATGAATGGCGAGTTCAAGGCTTGTGGGCACCAGTCGGCGTGATGGTGGTGTTTTTGTAAACCTGCGGCGAGGGTACGCGTACGGGTATCCAGCAGCGGTAACCACACCGTGATCCGTAGCGGGTTACCCATACCTACCTGCGCGGTTGCCAAGTTGGTTCGCTGACGTGCACTCGGCCTCTTGGGCAACAGCGGCTCGCTCGATATTCCAAGCCTCGACTTGCTGGTTGTGTTCAGCGTCCCAACCGGATATGAACTGTTCGAGGCTCGATCCATGTCTTCGATGACGTTGGTCACTGCACAAGAGCCTCACGCACGAGGCGATAGCGTTGGAGTCACAGTCAGGTCGGACTTCAGGAGAAAGCGACCATGGTTGCATGGGAGTGAAAACCGAGATGAGAAAAAGAGCCTGGAGGTCATATAGACGATAGAAAAGAGAGCATGGCAACGAGAATGACGGAGATCTGAGGACGAGCGGTGATTAAGGTGATTGGTACGGGAGAAGACCAAATGTACCGGTCGTCCGAAGACGACCGTCGGGCGGAAGGGCATTACAGAAGCCGGGGACCTACTAGCAAATGCAGGATACCAGAATCGGGTCAGCCAGACTGAGTTTCGCACTGTGTCCTTTGATCAATGATATCCTGATCAGGACACCTACCTTGAACCGACCGGGAAGAAAACTAACTTGAACCTAATGCGGGAGCTGAGCTGAACAACTGTACACGTTTTCGGCGGCGTGGCGTTCGAAATATTTCCACGGTGCGTCACTGTGTGATCGCCAGTCCTTTGCGGGAACCATCTTGGAGCTCCGCACATATAAGCAGAACGACTCGTCGTTCACACTCCATCGGATACGGTTTGACCCCATAGACGGGCTGGTTACCAGGCACCGTGACCTCAAAGTTTAGACAGCCCAGCTTGATCAGTACACATCTCGTAGATCCCCGCAGTGCCGCATAAACTGTACACGGATTACAACATGCATACTTCCGTTGAAACATGGGATTCAAGTCGGAGGACGCCGAAAACAGTGATGGCAAGGCACAATACAAAAGTAAAACACATCTTTCGACCCACTGGCATGGTACATGAAGGACTGTCCAGTGACATAAGGTCGGTCGTGAGCCGTTCAGATAAAATACAGAATTATAGAATTATACCTAATCGTAGGAGATCGAAAGTTTCAATGAACCTTCAAGTTGATACACGGCGTTCGTTGGGAAGCGTGGGGTTGTGTTAATGTCTGGGCACCATTTTAACTGAATAGCCGATCCAGTTCGTCCGATACCCAGGGAGAAGCGTGTTTCTCGTGGGTACCGAGAGTTTGACAAGGTTTTGCATTTATCGGCACATTCGCTGTTCCATATACTGAAGTAATGTGAGAACAATAACGTCCGCACCCAAAAAAGACCAAACTGTTTACAGTGACTCATCGAGCTTCGCATTCGATGCCCAACCTCCAGGAACGTGTATGAAGGTACTGGTGACGTTACCTGATAAGCGAGACGTGAGTTTCATGGGCTAGAGACATATGTACTGTGCGTACGAGGGAAAGCAGAAGTTTCAACTCGACGTGCAGCTGCGCGGTTAGGCCATTTATCGACCTGTACCTGACCAGATTGCCGCGCCGGCTCCGCGGACCACTTCCGGCGGGCAATTTTACTCAGTATGTCTGTTGGCAAGCGCGAGAAAGAAACGTTCGAGAAGAAGGTATCTGCGGCCTGCCTGCGCTAGAACATGATTCATCGTAAGGAAAGGTGGAGTGTTGACACACGCACTGCATCCCGGATCGCTAGCAACACGCGGTTGGCAGGACGCAGTCACGGAAGCATCGGAGCGGGAGCGTTGGGTTGTCGGAACAATATCACCTGCAATATTAACCCTAGTGACTATGGAGGAACTGGGAGCACTAGTGATAAGAAAGGCTCTGAAAGGGGTGAGGTGTCTCACGCGGATACGAGCAGACGGGGACGGGAAGCGGTACCGATGGCCGGAATGGACCTTGGAACGGTGGCGAAACCTCACAAACACGCCTACGTGGGGTTGTGCGCAGCCGCAGGCAGCCTGAGGTCCTTGGGAGGTGAGCTCATTGAAAGGAAAGTGACACGTGAGTCGATGGATATCCCAGTTTGGCAAGTGCTTCTCTGCCTTGTTACGACTACACAAGTTCTTCCTCCCTCGTCTTCCCAACCCCACCGGGCCAGGGCGTCTCGCTCTTCTTTCTCTCCTCCGCCTCCTTGCGCTCATTGTAGACCGTCGACAACTATGATGAACGTCCCCCTCGTCCCGAACCGCCGTAGATCCATGTCCGATCCCTTCTGGGCCGCGCTCCAGCCTCCCCCAAACGAGTCTCCCGCAGATCGCGACCGCAGGCTCTTCGCCGAGCTCGAGGCAAAGCGCGTTAGCGATGGCATCGATGAAATGCTCAAACAGGAGAGGAAGGAGCAGCGGATGAAACAAGAGATCAAGGTACTTCTCCTTGGCCAGAGCGAGAGCGGTAAGAGCACAACGCTCAAGCGTGAGTACCTCGCCTTCTTGGCGCCTTTCCCTCATCCGCTGCGTGCCCCTCGTTCCGATTCTTTTTCCCCCGTCTATTGGCGCGCGGCATGTGTGCGCCGAATCCGAACAGAGCTCAGACCGCGCCCGAGTATCCAGATGGGCGAGGAATACTTCCTTTTTTAGAATGATGATATCGCCACATCTTTGTTCCCATTCGAGACGGACGCTCATAACAGACGCAGAATTCCAGTTAATGCATGCCCCAGCGGCATTCCATGCTGATCGTATCGCATGGCGTGCTGTCATATACCTTAATCTCGTTCGTTCCGTTCGCAGGCAAGCACACCGCTTTGCTTTATCTGTGCCCTTATTGATACCCCTCCCTTTAGAATCCTAGACGCCATCTCCCCAGACAATGAGGATGATGACAATGATGAGGTTGATTGCATACCTCGTCCGAGACATGGCCGTCGTCAGAGTACCCGGGTTGCCGAGTACGAACAGTACCGACGGGCACTTGAGCCTCTCAAGGAGCTCGAGGAACGCCTAATACGCATGCTCTCTTCACCCGACGAAGACGAACCGACACGTATGCCTCCTGCGAGATTTGACTGGAATAATGGAACCACCGGTCAAGGTACGGTCACCAAGAAGGGGCGTCCAGCTCCTGTCATTACCATCCCTGCTCGTCAAGCCTCTTTCCCCCTTTCTCCCGTGTCACCTACGTCATCCCCCGGAGCCTCGAGCAGTGGCTCTTCCAAATCGAAACAATCTGAAGTCAGCGTTCACTATAGGTCTAATTGGAAGAAAGCGTTTTCTCTCGGTAATAAAATCAAAAGCCCCAAAAGTGCCCATACAAACGAGATTGAGGGATGGTGGGATGACCCATCAGATCCTGTTCACGTACTCCATGCATGTGTCCAACCGATGGTAGCTCTTTGGAAAGATGCCAACGTCAAGCAACGACTACGCGAAAAAGAACTAAGGGTAGAAGAAAGTAGCGGCTTGTAAGCGAAACTGTTTGTATTCTCATAATCTGACGCCGACTATTTCCACTTCCATCAGTTTCTTGGATGAGATCACCCGCATCACTGCTCTGAGATATTTTCCGACCGATCGTACGTCCCTCTTTTTTCGTGAGGTGACGATGTACCGAGACTTGGGTATCCTGCAGAGGACGTTTTAAAGGCTCGCTTGAAGACCATGGGTGTTGTAGAACATACTTTTTCAATCCCCGATCCCCCACGCATCAACGTTGACTGGAAAATATATGATGTCGGTGGCGCACGCAATCAACGCCATGCTTGGGCTCCGTATTTTGAGGACGGTAAGCTGTGCACACATGATTCTTATCCCTTGGTCTTATCGGCGGTCAGTGAACGCGATCATATTTTTGGCACCAATTTCGGCATTCGACCAGGTCCTTGTAGAGGTAGGGTAGAGCACCTTCGGATGGTTTTCCTGCCACTTACGATGCCTCACCTGTAGGATCCCAAAGTGAATCGGCTAGAAGATTCATTTTTGCTGTGGAGATCTCTTGTTTCCAACAGGCTATTGATGGACGTCAGCATCATACTTTTCCTAAACAAAATCGATCTTTTGCAGGTGAGCTGCTTCCAGATTTCAGCCTCTCAGTTGATGGAGATTTTTCCCAGTCTAAACTGAAGGCTGGTGTCCGTCTCAAAGACCACATAATGCAATATGGCGATAGGCCTAACGACTTCGAGAACGTGTCAAGATGTGAGTAGCCGCTCCTTCTACCACAGCAACCCATTTACATTCTTTCTAGACTTTCAAAATAAGTTTTCGGCGATACACCAAGAGCACTCTGTCAGCAATTCCAGAGAACTCAAGAGTAAGGTCATACTATCATCGGCACATCTTTTGTCTGACAGCGCTCCCTCCAGTACACTTTACCTCTGTCACAGATACCAGACGGACTGCTACTATCATCCAGAGGGGTGAGTGCGGTGGACCAGCCACATGTTGTCGTGCTGACGACGAGACTTGTACAGTGCGAGAAATCATCATCACGGCCAACTTGAGGAGCATACAGCTCATGTAAAACCCCCACGTCTCACTTCATTTCACGGCCCTTCTCCGCATATTCGTTCTTCACCGTGGTTTGCGCATCTTATAACACGATATATTGTAATTTGTTTCTCCGGGTTCCTCGTATGTATCCCATGCACCCCCTTTAGTTCAAAAGAAACGTCTTGCACTGTCTTTTTAAACGTATTGCTCACTCCTCCTCACACCCCCTGGCCTTGCCTATATATACCTATCTATTGTTGGTAATTCTTTGTTCCGATGGCCATGCATTACATAGACCCCCGAGTAGTACCAATAATCCCCTGATACTCCACGAGATGGATGACCTCGAGCTTTTGACGAGGCGCCGTAAGCGAGGATGACGAGCACAAGGTGGATATACACTCTATTGATACTGTTACATTGCGTCAATTATTTCCTTCAGCTTCACCTCGTCTAAGATCTCGAATCCATTTCCGGGTGTAACTTGTGCGAGCTGGACATTGTGGTGATCGAGCTTCTCCTCCATCACTTGCTTCAATACTCGCAGCGTCAGTATTTGGGCTTCCAGAAAGCTGATTCGCTATGGCGATGTCAGCTAGGCAACGTGTCGAGTGGCAGGGCAAGTACCTTGTACCACTTGTCCTGAAGCTCGCTTTGTGCAGCCTCTGAACCAGATCCGATCGCTTTTGCATCGTACCGCATAAACGTCCCCGAGGGATCCGTGTGGTATCTAGCAAGGCCATATCCGATGAACACCAACCAAAACCATATCAATCTCGACACTCACAATTGCGGTCCCGCCTCGTCAATACCCGCAATCAACAACGCCACGCCAAACGGCCGACTCATCATCGCCTCCTCATCATGCACGCTCTCCCCGAACCTGAGCGCCAGATCACACACGGCTTGTGTGACGCTCTCGACCTTGATCTGTTCGTCGTACGTGAAGGCGTGGTTTTGTGCGGTGACGCGTGCGTGGTCGATCATGGTGCGTGCGTCGGCGGTGAGGCCGGACATGGCACATCCGAGGTGACGGTCGATTTCCATGATTTTTTCGATGGAGCTGGATTCGAGGAGGGGCGATTGGACGCGTTTCTCGACGGCGAGGATGACGCCCTCGGTGGTGCAGATGCCGACGGTGGTCGAGCCGAGCTGAGGGGTGGGATGTTAGTGCTGGGTGAGGATGGGCGGGATCGGGGTGCTCACTTTGATAGCCTCGATGGCATATTCGACTGGATCTTTGGTTAGAACGGGGTGGGTCGGGAGGGGAGTGCTTACCCTGGAAGAGTCGACCTTCTGGAGAGAAGGTGTTTACACCACGATCTGGGAGGGGATACGGAATGAGACGATCGAGGAGGGTGTGGGGTGCTCTTACCGTACTCTGAGCGCGTCAAGAACATGATATGCGAGGTCAAGGTTGCTCGCCATCTCGACGCGCGTCGTGGAGTGTCGTGGGAATAACCTTCCTTTTACAGCGATGAACTAGTTTACGCCCGTCACGAACTGGCATGGCTGCGACACCGACTGAACTGCGTTCGATCCTCACCTTCACGGTCAATCTAGCACGGCTTGCGGGTGCCATCATTCTCGAAGGCTCCCAGGCTATACAATCCGCTTCTTTCATCGACGAGAAGAAAAATTCTGCAGATCTGGTCACAGAGTATGATGTCGCCGTCGAGAACCTCGTGATGACCCAGGTCAAGAACGCGTACCCGAGCTTTCAGTTGTGAGTGTTCCGTTCCGAGGTGCAAGGCATTCATCGATCTTGTGTCGTGTGCTCTCAGTATCGGGGAAGAGTCGTACGCTTCTGGGGTGCGTGCAGCGCTGACCGATGACCCGACATTCTGCGTTGATCCCATTGGTAAGCCGGGTGGAGACGCGTCGCTCGTGCGCAAAATGACGTTGAGCTCCTCTAGATGGCACTACCAACTTTGTCCACGGATTCCCGTTCTGTTGCATCTCCCTCGGTCTCATCTGTCAGAAACGTGCCGTTCTGGGTGTCGTCTACAACCCGTTCTTGGACTACTTGGTATGTGGTCTTGCTGAACCATCCAGCACACGGTCACGTCTGTGCAGTATACCGCGATCGAGGGCCAGGGATCATATCTCACCCAGGGCTCTGGCCAGCCAATGAAGCTGCCATTGGCCACTCCGAAACCGCTCCCTTCCCTATCCAAAGCACTTATCGGTGCGTTCACTAGCCATCACATATCGCATCGTTTATTCCGATGATTCTAGACGTCGAATGGGGTTCTGACCGGGCTACGCCTGTGATCGACCTGAAATGCGATGCGTATTTCCGCCTGGCAGCAGACCCGGATGCTGTGGAGCGTGGACGGATGGTGCACTCGCTTCGGACGACGGGGAGCGGGGCGCTCAACTTTTGCCTGGTTGCCCAGGGTGCCATCGACGTTTGCTGGTGAGCTCTGCATGTCCACATCTATTCCGCTTCAGCTTACGAGGTGAACCAGGGAGATCGGGTGCTGGTAAGCAGGCATTTGCCGGCTCGTTCAATCGACGACTGACTGCGGTGACCACCTAGGCCATGGGATGTCTGTGTGAGTTTCTACGACGCGTCTACAAGCTACAACGTTTGAATGTGGTTCGCTAGGCCGCTATCGTTATCATACAAGAAGCAGGCGGCAGTGTTACGTCCCGTTCTCTCCTTGCATCGGAACGCTCACACGCCGATCCCTTCACACTGACCCCGGAGGTCTTGATGGGCCGCGAATTCCTGGTCGTCAGGGCTATCCCGGCGACGCAGGGTGAGACTGGCAAAGAAGCACGGTTACGTCTCGCCAAAGAGTTTTACGAGACGGTTGGGAATACAACCCCGATGTTGCGGGGCTGAATGGGAGGCTCGCACGTGGATGATAGACGAGACACTAGATACCATTTCACGGGGAGTAGTGTAAGTTGACACGACATCAAAGGGCGTACACGTTCGTGAGGTACTACCGCGTGATTGCCGGTGGCCCGGGCTACCGCTGATCAATATGTTCGGCAGACAGCTCCACCACTCTCAACATCCACCATGTCGACCACTTTGGGACCCGCTGAGCTGCGCTCGATCCTCGCCTTCACTGTCAACCTCGCGCGCACCGCGGGCACACTCATCCTGGAAGGATCTCAGGCCATCCAGGCTTCCTCCGATGTCAACGAGAAAAAGAACTCGGTCGATCTGGTGACGCAGTACGACGTCGCCGTCGAGAATTTGGTCATGGGCGAGATCAAGAAAGCCTATCCCGCCTTCAAGTTGTACGTGACATTCCCGACGTTCCCGACGCACTTGACATACCCGACGATAGCATCGGCGAGGAATCTTTTTCCGCTGGGACGCGTCCCGATCTGACCGACGAACCGACGTTTTGTGTGGATCCCATTGGTGCGTATATGCTCTCTATCGTTCACCCCGGGGCGTGTATTCATGCACCACAGACGGCACTACGAATTTCGTGCACGGCTTCCCGTTCTGCTGCATCTCCCTCGGTCTGATCTACGAAAAACGCCCAGTCCTCGGCGTTGTATACAACCCTTTTATTGAGTATCTGGTGAGACCCCTCTCCGTGTTCTATTCTCGTCACGATCAGACGTTGACGCGCCCGCAGTACACGGGGATCGAAGGCCAGGGATCGTACCTCACGCGAGGCACCGGTCAACCGCAAAAGCTCCCCCTCGCATCCCCAAAGCCCCTCCCTTCCTTGTCCAAGGCTCAAATCGGTACTGTCTCCCATCCATCGTTCGACTCTCGAAAAACCTGACCGATCGCTTCAGCCGTCGAGTGGGGCTCAGACAGAGGCACCCCTGCAATTAACGACAAAGTAGGCTCGTTCCTCAAGCTCGCCGGGGACAGTTCCGTTCCTGGCGGGAGGATGGTGCAGTCGCTTCGTTCGATGGGAAGCGCGGCGCTGAATTTTTCGATGGTCGCGCAGGGTGCGCTCGACTTGTACTGGTGAGGCTTTTCTGTCATTTGTCGCCGTTTTGATGCTCATATGGGGCATAATTTAGGGAAATTGGATGCTGGTGAGCACGTTTTGAGAGTTTGAACCAGATGGTCGTTGCTGACGGATCGACCTAAATAGGCCATGGGATGTATGCGTGAGTGAGGGTGATTTGGTTTGCTCCCATCCTACTGATATGGGTGCTACAGGCTGGGATGGTGATCGCACAGGAGGCCGGTGGTGTCGTGTCGGGCTCGCACGCTATTGTGAACACGACCAGCGCGGACGTTGATCCTTTCAACGTCACGCCCGAGATCCTGACGGGTCGCAAGTACCTCGTCATCAGAGGCATTCCCGATCTGCCCAACGAGACGGGGAGACAAGCCCAACTTCGAATCGCGAAAGAGTTTTACGATACCGTCAAGGATACGGAACCAAATTGATCGAGGACGTTGTATGATACACAAGTTGCAGTTACGCGGTATGAATTAGTGAAAAGCATGCCACAAGACTATAAGGTGGCCTGTCAATGCGCCGAGCTTTGACGGATATTCATGCGAAATTGATCGTATGGTGACGTGAAATTGTAGGAGGGTGTTGATGGCGAGTGCGTATATGCGATGCTGAGGGGGGGGACTGGTTCGACTTGGCCGTACAAACCCGAAAAAGCGTTAGTTCATCCGGTGTAGCCGTGCCGGCGAAGAGGCCTCTGAATTGCTAGATGAAGATTGCGGTGATGAAGTAGGGGTTGGGCGAGAAAGGCAAGTTGCTTTCTGGACCTGGGTTCCACAGCGTGTGACCCGGATTCAAGCCATGCCGATCCGGGACTTGCCACACGCTTTTTGTTTCTGTTCATCGACTCCCCCGTGGTGGGATTCAGGTCGACTGATTTTGTAAGACAAGGGCTTGTTGTCGTCGCTGTCGTTGATCAGATTTATGTAGCGTGCGCCGGTGGAAATTGAGCGTGCCCGAACCCAAAAAAAGCCACGGCCTGAAGTTGCGTGTGAGGCTGGCAGCCGAGGTCGCTTCTCCTCTCATCCACTTCCCTCCCTCAAGTGCCCCTCCTTTTCCCCCCAATGGCCATCCACCACAGACAACAGGCCACGACTGCCCCCACCACCGCCGCGTCCGCCTCATCCGCCTCCAATGCCGCCTCGTCAGTCTCTGCCGGCTCCGCTGGCTCCTCTGCATCCGCTGCCACTACTTCGGCCGCCGCCATCGGTATCACAGGTGGCCCCGGGTACAACCCCAACGCAACTGCCGTCTCCACCGTCGGTGCCAATGGAAACCCTGGAGAGATTGTCTTCACCCAGCCTCCCCTCCAATCCACGTCCTATTACAAGATTGCTGAGGGCGAATATGTCACCTTTGGCTGGAACTTCAGCTACCTCGCAAACTATCCCACCTCCATAACCGTATCCGCCGCCTGCGAAAACGGAAACACATATCCGATAGGTCCCACCGACGGCGTGATTGCAGGAGACGCGCAAAGCGTCGTGTGGTATCCATATGGTTACCAGACCGCCAACCCCGGGTTGCCCCTCGCACAGGCAGAATATACCCTACTTGTATTCGGCCCAGGCGGTCCCAGTGCAGCTGCAACTCCGGGGTACCTTGCACCAAACAGCCAACTCCAGTTTGCATTGTATACCCCTCAGCCATATACACCACTGGCAAGTGGTATGTCATTTTTCATCTTGTCTTGTCTTCCATCCGATTGATTTGTTCTCTTTTCAGGTTGGCAGTGCGCGGGTTGTGGAGGTGCACTTGATCAATTCAAAGCCCATCCCGCGTCCATCGCACTCATCACCACCTTGCTTGTCGTTTTCCTCTCAGGGTTCACCACGCTGCGCAGAGTCTGGGACTAGCCGTACCCTTCTTTTTCTTCGAGGCCGTACATTGGAAAGTTGATCGTCTTGGGGATTTCATAGACATTTCGAACGGACTTGCATCGGACACCACACATACGTACTCGGGTAGATTATTACGTTCCTCATCCTCATGCCGCATTTTTTTTTTATGGCGTTATCTCCAACGCCATATCGCCCCCACATTTGTGGTATAATATGCTCTCGTTAGCTCGTTGCAGCTTTTACGTTTCACTCCTTGCTTACCATACCACGTTGTGTTCCTACGACGGACGTGTATTTGTCTGCCTGACTGGTTTGCACGGTACAGATCAATGGAGGCAGTCGTTACACAGCAACTTTAGCTACGACGGTAACCTGGTACTCGCGATTCAAGTGCTGGAAGTCTAACATCTGTGTCATTTCATTGGTTCGGGACGGGGTACACATTCCTTCCAACTCGCTTAATCAATTGACAATCACACGTGCATTGTCTAGCGGATCACAAGGAAACCCCACTTGGGTTTCGTCTCGAACTCCTTCAGCGTCCATGGTGAGCAGCGGAAAGCTTACAGTGTCACACACCTGTGGACAACGGTCAGATTCATTTCGAGTTTGCAATAATTCACTTGGTAGTGTCAGCAACGCATCGAACTTTCATGTGTCAACGACTGAAGTTCTGTTCGTATACGATCCATTTCGAAACCCCATCGCAAGGCCGCACATCGTGCTTCGCTTGACACCACCATAAGACTACCTATGTTTTGGACACCCAGCGGGGGATTCTGATTCACTCCCACATTCTGACGTCATACGTGGCCGCTCAATACTTTGTTCACCACAGGACCACCCGAATCAGCTCCAAGTTCAATGCTCCAACGGAAACAAAGGTCGCGCCCCCCGCTTGTCCGCCAGAACGGGGTTGTAGCCGCGGCTCAGATTCTAACCGGAACCCCCAGAATAGCTTCTCCACTCGCAATCTGCGAGTTCAGGTTCACGAACATGCGTTCGTCACTTTGTTCTGTTGCCTCCACCTTCTATTAAGACTAGCATATAGGCAGTTTGGATTCGCTATCGTTGTCTCCCGGCTTCACCACTGGTTTTCGCCGCTGGAAATCATCATTTTCTCAGAGAAACGTTCGATCTTCTATCTCAGTATGCCCGGACCGCATGACTCCGTACAAGGGTCATTTGATGTCCGGGAGAACCAGGGTCAGAGGGATTCCTATTCAAGTGTCATCACGAAGAAGCAGGTGTCCTGAGTGTATCCCTTCCCTGTCAAACCTTTCTTAGACAATAGACTCTGTGAGCACGTTATGGCGGGGGACGTACCAACAGGCAAGAGGGCAGTATTACTTGCCATCTTCATCGCGTTCGGTGAGTGCGATGACGTCTACCAGTACAACGAATCTCACCAACTGACGGAACGTTTGTAGGAGGTAAAGTTTCCGCTGTCAGAGATGAAATAGAGTTCGATCTCTTGGACAGGATTGATTTCTGTTCGGACACGATATGGGTGTCATTTCGGTACGTCATTTATCCTTTTGTGTCCCTTCTGTCCTCAATATGGGCTCTGTAGGGGTGTCTTATCATGCCAGACTCTATATACCGATTCGGCCAGGTGAATTCCACTGGCCAGTCATACCTATCTAGTTCAAGAAAGTCAATCATTCAGCAGGATAAGTCTATACAATTTCCCATCTCCATCAAATATATCAACGGTGATTTCGGTAGGATTTTCTTGAGTTATCTGACTTTTCGAGCGTAGGCGGCCATACGCTCAACAACTCGGGCTCATAGCGCATTCCAGTTGACCTGCAGATGGCCTGGGGATTTATCCTACTTTTCGGCATGTTCTTCTTACCAGAGTCACCGTAAGTCTCTATGCTCCCTTTTTGTAGGTCTACCTTAACAGAGAGGCCCCCCAGCGTCACTTGCTTGGAACTGGGAGAGGTGAAGAAGCAAGACGCGTCATCGCGGAACTAAATAATGTTCCCGAGGACGACGCCCTGGTTATAGAGATTGTCGAAGAGCTCGACTTCGCTATCAAAGCCGAGAACGAGGGTGGCAAAGCAAGCTCGGATGTTTTTCTCGGAGAAACGCCATATGCCGCCGTACAATCAATGGAATGATGCTGCAATTTAACAACTAAACGGACAGAACTTTGTTGTGCGTCAGGTGTCCTTGAGCTGCGTATCGTTGTACCTGAACTCTTTTTTTCTCCGCTCGATAGACTATTATGACACTTTCTTCGAGAATGCTGGTGCTGGGTACCTTTTCGCTCAAGGCCCGTAGTCATTCACCTCATGTTATTTAGACAATCCCAGGGGTAGTGTCGGTAGTAGGGGTGCTTCCCGCACTGTGCTTTATTGAGACTTGGGGTCGCCGCAAGGTCCGTTCAAGTGTAAAGTCCACCAGAATTCCATCCAACACCTCGGCGCATTCGCACAAACAGTTTGCGCGTTCGTTGTATGTTCTCTCTACCTCACAGCAGCAATTGCTCAAAGAGCTCTTTCTAGGTCGCACTCGTCAGTCATGTCTGTCTCGGAGCAACTGGAACTCCTCTCTCAGCGTTGACATCGTGCAACAAGGCAGCTGGAGGTGCCATCATCACGTTCGCGGTCCTTCACGTCTTCATCTTTGGGACGACATGGGGCCCGACACGGTGTACCTCGACGAGTCCTTCCCGCTCCGTGTCCGACCTAAATAGATTGCCCTTGAAAGAACTTCGGGTGAGTACCGTTCTCATGCATCCCGAAACGTGCGGTGTGCTGATGGGCGGCGCGCGTCTAGACTGGTTCTGGAACTTTATGTTGTCCTTCTTCTCCCCACGCATCGTAACCAGGTGCGACCTTTAACCCGCCCTCTTTTTTTTCTTTTTCTGTCTCTTTTTGCGCACGGGAAGCAGACGGCTCAACGCGTTTTGGGTTGGTAGGATCGGTCCCTTGATCATGTTCGTCTTCTTCGGCGTGCCCCCTTTTACGTCTACTTTTTCATTCCCGAGACCAGGGGGGCCACGTTGGAAGAGATAACGACCTCCCCATTGCTCCTCACCCTGTTTCACAACCGCTCGTGCTACTACAGGTGAACGAGTCGTACCGGTCTGGCGTCCCGGCGCGATGGAAGCAGGCGAGAAGCATCACCGCCACGAAGTGCACCAGAAGCGAGACTCGGGATCCGAGGACGTAGTTTGAAGTGTTGGTTGACAGAGGGGGGGTTGTCAGTATATTTGTGGCATGGCTTGGTTTCACCCCAATTTTTTTTTCTGACGAGATGTGTCCTGATGTATCTCGGAGGATGTGCGGATTTGATTCACGAGGTCATGTACCTGAGGAATTTCAATCAAACTGTCGCTGACAGGCAACCAGATCATGAATCATCATCATGATACGTGATGTCTTTGTGTAGACTGTGTCATGCCACGTATCCCACAGAAATTGCAGCCAGTCACAAGTGCTGGATGTGTAAGTAGCAACGATACGACGTCCGCACGAAGGACTAGGACGACGTCTCCGACAGCCAGCTTTCCCAATTTCTGACCACATCCCTCAACAAACCCGCGCCGACCATATGTTTAGCACCCTCCCCTTTCTTCGGCGCATCCGAATCGTACGCGATGCCAAACACGCCTTCGGCAATCGCCCGTCGAAGAAAAGGTACGAGGACGCGGACATACGCCGCCCCGACGGCCCGCACAACCTCCTTCTCGGCAGCGTCGCCCCGCCACTCCTGCACGTACCCAAACAACGCCTCTCCGTTCCGTGCCAGACCCGACTCGAGCGCGTCGAGCACGCCGTCCAGCGCGCCCATCGGAGCGAGGGCGCGTAATCGATTGAGAGCCCGCAGGTAGGTGTTCAACGTTACCGCGAGCGGGGTGAACGCGGTCAATAACTGGGGCGGCGCATGCGCTGCGCTAGACGACTGAATGGATATCGAGGACAACGCAGGCAGGGGCTGGGCAGACGAGACCAGCCACTTGCTCGGCGGTGTCGATTTGCTTCCGGAGGAAGAGGACGGAGAGGCATGCTTAGCGAGCGTGGTTGACCATTCGCGTTCAGCGCCTGTGTGGATGTCGCGCGTAAAACCGTCGATGACGGCGTGTGTGATGAGCGGAGATAAGAGCGCACGAAAGTCCTATATAAAAGAGGGCTGAAGTGAGATGTCGACTTGGCAACATATGACACATACCATTCCGATCCGGGCTGTGGCTGAACTGCAGTACGCGAGTTGAGTTGCGAGCGGGGCGAGATGTGGATAACCCCATCGAAGGTAGGTCTTGATGGTTGGAAGCAGCAAGTCGAGTAGCGTTGATGGAAGCGTGTGTTTGATCACTGGATCTGGGAGAGGCGTCGTGGCTGGCAAGTGAGATGACGAAGCAGACCCGTGTGGCGACGACCGCTCGAGAAATATGGTCGTATACTGCGTAACGAGGTCATAGGCACCTTCGCGCCAAACGTCGATGTACTTCTTGAGGAACCTCGCCACGTCCTCCGCCCGCCTATCCATCTCCTTTTCGCGATCCGCGGTGTTGCTTCCAGTGATAGTGTCCCTGGACGTGGTGACCGATACCCCAGCATCCCGTTCAACGGCTTGGAGTGCATTTTGAAGGCAGACTATGCGCGCGCTCACAAACGCGAGGGCGAGTTCGCTTTCAGGCATGACCTGCATCCTGCGGAGAAATTGAACTGCCTTCCAGAACGCAGGCAATTTCCGTCCGGGTTCATGCAGCGTACCAAGGAGAAGCAATCGCATCGCGTGTAACGAGGACGCAATCTCCGCCTGCAATGCGCTCACGAGCGGAAGCGGGGGTGTATGCCCGTCAGACTCGGGCGGTTCGCCGCCGCCCTGGGATCGGATGGTAGACAGCGCAGAGAGTGCCGTGGTGGCGTGTCCGGCCAACGCCAGCGCCTCGGCGTAAAGCCCGTTACGGACGCAAGTGTCCATTAGGACGGGGACGTCGAGCAAATCACGAAGCTTGTCGTATTGTTCGAGAACGACGCGTGTACGTTGCCGTTCTTCGATCACGGTAGGACCGCTCTTCTCGCGGAATGTGCGCGCCACATCGTCGAGCGCGGGGAGAGCTGTGTCCAGTAGGGCATTGAGCGAGGTATCGAGTGAGGAGAGAGAACTCAGGAGTGCGGAGGATGTGTTGTGTAGGGAGAGGATAGTTGGATACGATGTATGAGCTAGGGCATTCAACGAGGCAGTGAGCGTATGGGATTGGGTGGAGAGCGTTGTCGGGGTTGCTAACAGGTCGGACAACGGGAGAGAAGGCAGTCCGCCGAGATATGATGTGTTTTCAGGATGGTCCGCCAGACTGGCGGAGGATGAGAAAAGGTCTAGCAGAGTCGTCGCCTCGCCGTCAGTCGCCATGGTAGTCTAGTCTCCGCAGTGGGATATCTCTGCAATACAAATAGTCCAACAGAAAATTAGAACGCTACCGACCATCTGACGGTAAGGCCAGTCTGTAGTGCAACGAACTTGAAACGTCCGGGCGCCGCCAGAAGTTAAATAAATACATATGTCCGAATTGAATGTGTCCATCAAGATAGTTGTAAAGTAGCGATACAGAGGAATTTAAACGTGTCACGAAGCGTCAGTCAAATGAAAGCGAATTGTAATCTAATGTAGGATAAGATAATTAGCTAGGAAAGTCCCATGATGGGTCTCGGATGCTGGAACGAACCTATGTCAAAGCTACAGCAATTTACATTAGTGGAAGGTAAAATGTACAAAACAAAAATGAATTGCAGAGATCGCGGTCAGGAGAAGGCCGCTTCTGAGGGGCGAGGGTGTCGATTGGTTGCTAACATAACAAGTTAGCAATCACTCTACCGCGCTACACACAGACAACAGTCAAAGACCGAAGCCCCCTGAAAAACGTACACTTACCACCATGGCGCGGTGAACGCGGACATCATTCGTAATACGGAGGTCTACACCGCGGAATGCACACGCCATCTTCAACGCCGAGAGCTGTCGATGACTGTCGCCCTTGTCCCACACGTTGACCGTAATGCTCTCCAGTTCATCCCGAGTCTTGACAGCTTCTACCAGGGTCTGTAACGGGGTATCCTGATCTATGCCAAAAGCGAGGTGCTGAATTCCCATTGGAAGCTGCCGGAAGACAGCGGGTATTGTAGACGTGGACGGGCGTTCCGTCCGCAGTTGACGAAGAGAACGGCATCGGATGATGGCTGTGGCGTGTTCAGACGTTGAACAGGAAGGGATAGCGAGTTCTTGTAAACTCTCCATGTGGTTCCTGGTGAGGTAATCCAGTAGGTCCAAACTCGGCTCACGGTCCAGTTCGATTGCGCACAAGGTATTTGCTTGGGAGGACGTGTGGAGAAGCCACTCGAGGAAGTCGAGCGAGGGTTCGAGCTGACAATTCATTCTTAGCCTGGAAAGTGCACAGGCAAACGGCGGATGGGTCAACCCTGGTGAAAAGTGAGGGGTCTTTCCAGTGATTGAAAGCGACTTGAGGGAAGGCCAGATGTCAAGAAGTTGGACTATGGATTGGTCGTTATCGGACCAGTTGCTAAAGTGTAATGATGTGATTGGTGGACCTGTCCGGAGGAGTTCCAAGGTACCGGGTTCGAAGGACGGTGCCGGTCGACGCATACGTTCAAGAGCGGGACTACCGACAATGTCATTTCCAGGTTCTCCGCAACCATAGAGAGCAAGGTTGAGCTCGCAGAGGTTAGGGCAGAGAGTGACAGCGCGGGAGAAACAAGCTTGTTTGAGGGGACCGGGCTGATTGTTGTCCAAAACGACGCGCATCTGCACGACCGAGTCGCCAAGAATTCTACCGCGCTCTGTGGAACGGTCTACAGCGTAGATGAATGAGTTGTACGCAGCCTGCGAACAAAGCTGGATCCTCCTGAAAAGGAGTCTTTGTGCAGGGAGCGACCATGACTTGCAGACGATTGAGCAAGTTCTGAGGAACTCTGCGTCGATGGCACCATCATCAAAGCACACGGTTTCAAGGATGTCTAGCACGACCTCGAGTGGAATACCACGGGCAGGGACACGGGGTGCTTGGGAAATAGCAGGAAACTTGGGGGGAAGAGGTGCAACGGCTAAGTCGAAGGACACCTGCTGGGGCTCAGCCTTACGACGCGTTAGGCATGCTCGAGTAGACAGGGAGGGCAGGACTCACTCTTGGAGAAGGCATCCAGAATCGTAAAAAGTTGAATAGGCCCATGACTATCGTAAATGTTGATTATAAGGAAGTTAGTAGAAGATGTGAATCGTAGCGGAAGTGTGAATGAACACCGTCCCAGACGCGTTCGAAGTCAAGGAAGGTGGCCATCGATCGGAAGACCGAATTCATTTTATATGTCGGCGATACCATCGACGGAGCGGACACGGCGACTTCGCGTAATTGGTCGTCCGAACATCCCGGGTTTGCTGATTCGGACACTCCTTGCCATAGTATATCGTCCGGCACAGCATAAGCTTCGGCCCTTCCTCTTGGAACTTCGGTTCTTCACGCGTCAATTGTTTGACCACGCGGTTCAACAAAGCTCCCAGGAAATACGAGCTCTGACTCACAATGCTACCGCGTCTTCATTGGTGTGGTAACTTTTCTTCGTTACGGAACGAATGCCGAGTCATGATTGGCCATCCCAAGGTAACTCAGCGCAGCCTTGGTGTCGCTCACTTCCGCAATGATCGTGGCCAAGTCAGTAACCTGGGGGCAAGTCCAACATGCTGCAACTCCAGCAAATAAAGCACTGCCCTTTCCATACGTGCTCCCAATTCAGGCTTCTCACAGACACGCCCCGATTGGCTGAAACCCGCCAAGCAACATAAGTTTTACTGAGATTGTAGGCATTACCCACCTCACGGAGGGAAGTTCTCACTGTCTCGATCTAATACCGATAAACTCACACGAACTCTGGTCAAGGTCTACAATGCAAAACATGACATTAGCGACTCTGTGATCCGGATTGGGTTAATGATTCGTTACTGAAACACAAAAGACAAATCTTAGATTTGCATGAATCATGACGCACTGACTCGGGAGATCCATCATACTCTACTCTAAGACTTGAGGTGAGGTCACCCGGAACATGAGCGGAGCAAGTGCGGTGCATCATTCAGACAAGGTCGCGAATGGCAACAACCGCAGCAACTGGTCAAACAGAGTCGCGTGACACTGCCTTGCAAAGTGCGCTCAAGCGCGCTAGCACTTTTGAAAGGTGAGTTTGGCGCGTGCCTGGTACAAAGATGAACATTGTTTCCAGGAGGCACCCGCTAAGTGAGATCCCACCTGATAGTCTCATGCCGCGGAAGGTACCTTTGAACTCTACAGAACCGTATGGGCATGGCGACCTGAGCCTGCGCCTGGCCTCTGGCCTCTCATCACTGCACTGAGCCATCACCGCGGACGAAGCAGAGCGGGATAGATAGAGTCCTGTTCGAGCAGAATTGCCACCGTGCGTCTTCCATTTGATCGCGGGATCCTTGGAAGAACAATGGACGGGTGAAACCCGATCTGGGAGCCCTCGCCACTGTCAAGGAGTCTCTCGGGGCCTTAAACAACAGAGCCCGGAAACAAACGAATGTGTCCGAGTCGGATGAGTTGGCGCCAACCGTCCAAGTTCGGATCAAGGGAAAGATGAGATCATTTCCAGGAAAGGTCTTGTCTATTGTTCTGGTCATTGGGCGGTCGTCGAAATAACGTTGACTTCGGGCACATGTTATCGGTGACTCTGCGTGCCAGTGCGAGTGCCAAGCTTAGTAAGCAAGAACAAAGACATCTTTCCACGCCAACGTCGACGAGGGTTTCACTACTAATGTCCAAGTCGACACTGTCCTCTGTCGTATCAACCCTGGTACGAGCCTCAGTGGGCACATCTGTACCGTCCACTGTCTCAGATAAAGATCTCGATAAACATGTTGCAGACCTCATCCTCAAAGAAGCAAAACAAAAGGCCGAGAGCTACAGCAAGCTAGGAATAAAGGCTTACTTGCCAGCGAGGTACGCAGTCATTCAAACCTTCCGCCGCATGAACGATCTCACGACATTTTTACAGCCCAGACCCAAATGCACCCCGTCCCAACAAGCGTTTCCTTTCATCCATCATTCGGAGCACCGATGATCATAACAAGACTATACTGCGTGCACAGTCGCTCGCAGCTCAAGAGATAAAGAGGGAACGAGAGGAACAGGAGAGGAGGGAGAGGAGGGCGCGTGCAGAGGAGGCTACCGCTGCAGCGCGGTCGAGGCGGCGCAGGAAGCGGGACGATTATGACTCAGACGAATGGGATACAAGGAGAGCCAGAGATAGGGAACGGTCACGGCCACATTCGAGAGCCCGGGACAGCGATTGGAGGAGGGAGCACAAGGGGAGTAGACGGAGACATCGCTCGCGATCAGACTCACCAGGCAGTGAACACGAACGAGATCGCAGCTACAAGAGTAGCCACAAGCGGACGTCGTCAAAAGAACGGGACAAGGACAAGGACTCTCGCCGTACCGAGCGTAGCAGACGAAAGCACGGGCGACACGAGAGCAGAGACGACGAGAAGAACCACAAACGTCGACGGCGGACGAGTCGCTCACCAAATCCTGAGCAAAACGTATCTCACAAACGCAGCCGCTCTGCATCGCTTTCAGAAGACCGAGGTATACAAAGAAAAAAGCCAGCTAAAAATAGCGCGCTACGCAACATATCTACACCCTCGCGGTCCTCACAGACGCCTATTGAAGACGATGCAATGGACATTGACACCGAGTCTCGCCGCCCATCGAAGGGCAAGGAAAGAGATGCAGATGATGTCTCATTACCGGTCAGCCCACCACCACGAGTACGCTCACTATCGCCTCCGCCTCCGCCTCCTCCCCGCCGTCCACGTGGTCGTCCCACGTCGACCACGTCCGTTCGCTCCCCTTCGGTCTCACCACCGCCACTTCCTCCCGCCGCTCTCCCGTCCAAAATGGACAAATACTTCGAGGATTCGTACGACCCTCGTCTCGACGTTGCCCCCCTATCAATCCCTACTGTACCCAAAACAGGACTTATCAACGACTCAGAATACGAGGCCTGGGACGCTATGCTCGAACTTCTACGCCAACGCCGAGAGGACAAAGAAGAGAAGAAGAGGTTAGAGAAGCTGGGCTTTGACACCAGTGACAAGAAGATCCCAACTCCAAAGCTCAAGAGGTACAGCGAGGGCGGTGATAGCATCATGGAAATTGAATATAAGAAGAAGGGGAGTGTCAGAGAGTGGGATTTGGGGAAGGAGGGGCTTTAGATGCGTCTCACCCACACGACGCCATTGACAGTTCATTCGCATTTGTACTAGTATTTACTAACTCTGCATACCCTCATTGTCATGCTAATCCGTCGCCCAACACTACGTTCGTGTCCTTGTCTTCCACAGCAACTGGACAGTATACAATTGTACCAACACAAGTACTTCAACAATCAACCAACCCATCAAATCGATTAAGCTTTCAAGGTTCCCACTCATGTCGCCATCTACACAGACAGTCTGTTTCTTCAAGTTGTCCCGAGTCTCAGCTCTGATTGGCTGTGTGTTGCCAATATCATGATATTGGGCAAACCCTGAACTAACCCAAAAGTCCAGCAGCTTTCTCGAGTGTGCTACGGCAAGCTGTGGGAATCTACCCACAGTCTTATCTTGAACGTAATTGCAATGCCCCATGACTCGCGGTGTCCGAGCACTGTTGAAAAGGGTCCCTGTCTGCGCTATGTAGGGACTTTGAGAGAGCTTATATGACATATGCCGGTGATGACAAGCAGCCAGTACCGCCGACAAGTTTCACCGTATCTGAACAACAGCGCCACTGGCATCATGCCAGTGATTCATGATGGGGCCAGTGCCATTGTCGTGGCATGCTGTCGAGGGAGGTGACGTGAAAGGGACACTTCGCACTGACACTGACAGGCTACACCGAATGAAGATCTTCTTGGCGGGGCCCGGGAAAAGCGACGAATGTGCGGGACGTACACCAATCATATCTGGTAAATGGCAGCACCCTCGGTCGCAATGCGGCTGCGAGTTATAAGACACATTATCCTGGTTCTTGATTTTGTCGTTCATGCGTGCTTTTTTGCCAATTTCCTGTGGTAATTTCGAATGGTTAGTAGCGACGCTGACTCGTGGGTTAGTAACTCGAGATCCCGGCCTCAAAAGCCTGACGAGGTGAAAGTTGTTCTCAACGAACACCGTCGCATTTCGTTGCAAAAGATCGACAATGCGCATTTTTCGTATGATGACTCGTCTTGTCTCTTTTCCTCTCTCATCCATCTTTCCACTAGCTGGATCCACGCGAAGATATGCATCGTTGCAGGTGCCGGTTTCTTTACCGATGCGTAAGTCCATTCATGCACTTATTCCCGTAGGATACACTGAATTATCTCTAGCTATGATATGTTCGCCATTAGCATTATGGTGTCGATGTTGGGCTATGTGTACGGTAATGAAAATGGTAGAGCAAGCTTCTCTTCAACTCTGTCTTCGTCTGTGCGCTCTAATGTCGGCTTTGCAGGCGACCTCAGTGCCTGGCAGTCAACGGGTCTTAAAGTTGCCACCCCGGTTGGCAGCTTGGTTGGCCAGCTAGTCTTTGGTTGGCTTGCGGATATCCTCGGTCGTAAGCGGATGTGTGAGTAATGAACTAGTAGCCTGCCCGATTCCTTTCCCAAACTTCCTACTAAAGACGGCGTTGAGCTCGTCATTATGACTACCGCCACATTTGGCCAAGCCCTTTCTGGTCCCGGGAATGCTGTTGATGTCATCGGTGTTCTAATTTTCTGGCGGTTTATCGTAAGCACTTTCACTTCGATATTCTTTTTGTGGCTCTCATGATCATGCATGAACCTACTAGATGGGGATCGGTTGTGGAGGTGACTACCCTTTAAGTGCCATCATCACGTCCGAGTTTACTCCAACTCGAACACGTGGTCGTCTCATGACTGCGGTTTTCGCCTGTCAAGGCTGGGGCCAACTCGGTGCGTTCATAGGTTACTCCAGATATTATTTTTAACAGGCTACCTATTAGCTGCTGGTCTTGTTGGGTTGATTGCCGTCGTTGCTTATAGAAGTGCTATTCTCGACGCCGATTACCCTGGTGCCGATCCCGTTGACTATACCTGGCGTCTCCTCGTTGGTTTGGGATGTATTCCTGGACTATTCGCGTTTTACTTCCGCCTCACCATCCCGGAGACACCTCGTTTCACCATGGATATTGAGCGCAATATTACTCGAGCAACTCGTGACATTAACAACATTCTGTCAGTCGGCCAGCATACTGTAGCCAAGGACGTGGCTGAGGACAAACTCATCGCGGTACCTCGTGCATCCCTTGCGGACTTCATCACGCATTTCTCCAAGTGGAACAATCTGAAAGTTCTCATCGGTACAGCTTATTCCTGGTTCGCACTTGACGTGAGCGCAATTTGAATCGTGATTACGTGCATGTCTTGACACGTTCAGATTCCCTTCTACAGTCTTACCCTCAACAGTTCCGCTATTCTGACGTATAGCAACTTTGGTAAAGTTAATGGGAATAGCTCTAACGATGTCTACGAGAGTCTATTCAGAATTTGCAGCGGGAGCCTGGTATTGACTCTCGCTGGCTTTCTTCCTGGGTTCTGGGTGTCTTTCTTCCTCATTGATTCATGGGGTCGCAAGTCGATTCAACTCATGGGTTTCGCTATTCTGACCGCCGTCTTTTTGATCATGGGTAGGTTCTATGTTGCACATCTCTGCCGATGTGTTCATTCCTCTCCGTAGGGTTCGCCTACGTTCCCCTCAATTCCACGGGTCCGGGCCAGCATGCATTTATCTTCCTGTACTGCCTCGCCAACTTCTTTCAAAATTTTGGCCCAAACACGACCACGTTTATCGTCCCCGGGGAAGCCTTCCCCACCCGTTACCGCTCTACCGCATACGGCATTTCCGCAGCATGTGGCAAGCTCGGAGCGATCGTTGCACAGTTCGCGCTTGGCCAGCCATTGCTGAACAACGCCAAAGATATGCAGATCATGTAAGTGATGGCCGCTGCTATCCTGTGCTCCCCTTCTGAGACGTCGCACTCCGAACACAGCTTGGAGGTGCTTTCCTTTATCATGTTGACCGGCGTCCTGTCGACGCTGCTCATCCCAGAGACGAAGCAAAGATCGCTCGAAGATCTCTCCAACGAGATCCAAGAGTCGTTCATCACTGGTGTCATCGAAAGAGGAGCGCCGCTATACCCTTGACGAAAAATGTCAGCGCCTAACCTGAGGCGTTCCACGGTCACGGTCGTCCAACGTCCAACGATTCGACAATCGACTTCGGGGATGGATATATTACTATTATTTATTCGTGTTCGTGTACGAAGATTTTACGCATTCCATGTAAGGCTAGTCATATGTGTACACCGTAACCCGCAGTATATCGCCCGCTTTAAAAGGTTAAATCGGTTTCCCTATCCGTTTGTATGCGCAGGCTGTTGGATCCCATGCATGATACCTCACATAAGTGGAGGTAATATCCAGGCTGCTGGGCGAGATTTAACGTTTTGCAGGCCTGAGAGTGAACCAGGAATAGACGATGTCTGTCCATTCCGACAATCTATGTACATAGGGTAATACAAGCTACAGGTCCCCTCCTCTGGCGCGTAGGAGATAATCTACGGAACGTGGTGAATCACTGTCCTGCGAGCTTGCGCACGACAAGAATCTCCTCAGCGGACAGCTGGTCGACGTTCGCAGCAAAATTGTTGACATTTCTTGCCGCGCAGTCTTTGAAAAACGTGACGATATGCTCCTGCATATTGTCAGCGTTAGCGTCATCCCTCTGGTGGGTAGTCATTTACCTTCATATCAATCTGGGATATGGGATCGTTCTTGAGGTCTTCGTCATCGTTCTCATCAAATATGTCATCGTTGTCGAAATTGGCGCCCCGTGGGCCAAGCATCTCAGAGAGGAAGGCAAATTCTTCCTCTTTGAACCCTTGGTGTTGTTGCTCTTCCTCTGTCCATTCTCCGTCCTCATCGTCGCTGTCTACGAATCCCTCCCCACCAGGGAAGGAGACCGATTCAGATTTAGAACGGAGGTCATGTACTAGCAACTTGAGTACTTTGACGGGGAACGTCACAGATGTGAACTCGTGAGGACCTATAGAAATAGGAAAATGATAGGTTAGAACTACATTCTGAGCGACGAACTCCCCAAAAAATGCAAAGTACATGATGATAGAAATCACACGCACTTGTCTTTGTCCGGGATCTCGTCATAATGACTGCCACGGCAGGATCACAATGAAGGACCGTTAAAACTTAACCCATGGTCTGACACCAGACAAAGCGAACACACTCACCATTCTTTGTTTCAGGTTTGATGATGATATCCCCTTTAACCAACAAGCTCTGCAAAGTGGGGCGGCCAGACGCATAAAGCTGAGACAGCGTGACAGTGCTGATCCTCGTTGGCCAGAAACCTTGGAAGGTTTCCGCGTTCTCGCACCAAGTTTGAATTAGGATATCGAGGGCGGTCCGACCTTGCGCACTTGTCGATTCAAGCATACCCAACACTGTGTCCGCCTGGTTGTGTATCAAGAACACAAACGGGATGACTAGACTCTGCAGGAACGTAGCCGTCTTGGCCGTGAGCATTCGTTCCACCATTGCGTGGAGGAGTTCGGGGAGCACGGGGAGTACAGAATCACCCGCTCGACGCAGGACATGGATGATGAGATCACCAATAACGAGACCACCCGACTCATCCTCATTTCGGAGGAGCTTGGCAATCAGCTTCAGGGCATGGCCGAGGCCGGACTCTCCAGAGGGATCACGCCATGATAGAATTTGAGAACAATCTTTCCGGACAATCAGCGTGAGACAGACGACACCATTCTGCGTAGATTATGAATGACTTGCTGGCCAGCTGCGTTAGGAGTCACATACCTGCAACACATCTCGGTCTTCCGCATTTTTTAGGCAATTAAAGAGATTTGGGGCAAGAAGTGCAAAGAATCCATCTCCGAGACCGCTTTCTGGAGCACCGCGGATGAGACTCGAAACGAGATCAATCGCTGAACCTGCAATCCAGGATTCCTCGGGCTTTGCGGCCGTAATCGAGGTGCAAAGAGTTGGCAAGGCTTGTTTGACAACGGTCTCGTACATGCCAAGAGCGGACGATTTCGCGAGTGAGGCAAGGATATCAGTGAAAATCGAAAGGAAGATGGGATCTAACAATGATATCGTCAGTCGTCAAGTTGTCCACTTCTTTGTTTGCCCGGACGTACCTTTGTTGTTCTTTGTCCACACTTCCAAGGTCGCGAGCACAAGCGAGCACGCCAAGTCAGTTGTAAGCCACGATGCCTTGTCGACATCAAGCACAACCGACATTGTGCTCAAAACTAAAGAGAGCGTGTCTTCCGTAGTTAGAAGCAGGAAAGGCCCGAGGTCCTGGGCGATCCGCGCCACGTATGGTTTCAATGCTGAATCTTCAGCCCCTTGACAGAAGCTTGAAAAAAATTAAGTGAGCACGATAAGTAATCGAACGCAGAAAATGGTTTACTTGTGTACTGCTTTCACAGCGGAGACTTTGACTGGGATGCTGGCAGAATTGGATTCAATTACGTGCATCGCTACCTCAAGATATTGCCCAGCCATCTGTAGGGGTAGCACCTTGGCGAACTGACTCGCGAAAACGAACCCCCTGCCTTGCAAGAAAGGAAACTCTGACACACAACATGAGTCAGAGAAAGAAAACTAATGCATGTCTGCTGACCGGTTAGGTGAAGGAGGGAAGGTATGACATTGGCAAGCAGGTGCTCAACATCGAGGGGTTTTTGACGGCCAGAATCTTGCTCGTCTTCAATGCATTCGAGAATGTCCTCTGCTTGAGAACCAATGGCTGCGAGGCCAGCTTCCAAAGGCTTCCACCTGACCTCATGAATGAGTCAATTATCCTATCACATATGAAGTGGACTTGCCAAGATGACACCCCTGCTTCCCGAGTAGTTTGACATGAACCTATAATTTTCTGCAAATTGTCCTGGAATGTGACGCAAACTTCTGCTGGTGAGCGACCCAAGATAGTCTGCGTACAGATCATCGTATCAGTTCAATTGAGGCAGGAGGTCTCGTACGTTCAACAACCCGAATCCAGCGACCCGGACCCCATAAGTTTCTGTTTCGTCCTCCTCTTGAGCAACGAAAGCGTTTGCATTGGTTGCCCAAGTGTCTTCCTGCGCGAGCTCCGTCAACGCTGGTACCAATACTAAAGAGATAAGAAGTACGCACGTCTTCCGCAGTCATTTGAGCGAATCGGAAAACCACACCAACTAGATCAGTGAGGTTTTGGGATTGATTTTTGGGGTCAAACCATTGTTTCGCCCTTCCTCCGCGCACAATATTGGACACGAGATCAAACAAGGGACAGATAAGATACGGAATTTCGACACCCTCATCTTCACTCGATCCAGGCACCGGTTCAGTTGCGTTGATATAGTAAATCTCATAGGCAGGAAAGATGCCCTTGAGATGGGCGAGCGAAGAATCTAAGAGTGATTCAACGTAGGGCTTCAACCCACGAGGAAATGCGGTATTTATAACATCTAATGCCTACAAATCCGAGCATGCGTTAGTGATTACATAGTTCCATACTCGTCTATAGGCTCACTTTGAACACTTGAATCCGAACAGTCAAACCATCCCAAGTGGGCTGATTCAGCGTATCGTTTATGGAATGCCCTAGGATTTCCTTGAATGTGTCAAGCCAAACGGGGAGGATGTTCTCTGTGGCTTCTTTCACAGCTTGGGGATGCTGCTCCTTCACCATATAGAGTGCAGTAACACACTGACAGAAGACAGAGACGCTCCGCGAACGAGTCAACGGACTGTGTTGCTGAAGAGATATTGAATAATGTGAAATTTAGGACACGAAGACAGATTCACCTGCGCATCATTCAGAATGGCAAGGAGGACCGGTAGCAATTGACGAAGAACAGGTAGAATTTGATCCTCTGTAAGATCCGACTTAATGAACTCGGTCAACACTTGCAATGCACCATGGACAGAGTTGGGAGAACTGGACGAAATTAGCTCGATAAGGCCCTTGAGCAGGTCTGGATATTCATCTGGCCAGTCACAGGATGCAATGGAGGACAACACGTGGGCCTGCATAGTGGCGTCAGTTCCGTGGCTAGACAAAACGCGCTGTAACTACAAACACTCAGTGATCTTATTTTACGATCCGAATCGGAAAGCCCATTGAAGACGGCTTGACGGATCTGGACCTTTGTCTGCAGGGACGTCAATCGAGATCGGGATGTAAGGAGAACAGATCCACCTCAACGGGTGGGGCATTCCCTCTGAATTGGGGAAAGTAGGGAGACCATCGCTCGGTCACATATTTTCTGAGGATGATGCTCGCAGAGTATAAGATGCGGGACTGTCAGGCGCGGTCTCGGACTCGAGGGTGAAAGAACTTATCTGTCTCAAAGAAAGATCCACGTTTTGGGTCAATGCGAGCTGAGACAGCGCCAATCCCGCCTCTAAAGACGCGTCAAATGCCATCAGATCACAATGTTGTGGCGTGTCAGTTGCGATGAGAGGACTTGCCTGGGTGCTGGAGTACCTCGGAAAGCTTTAGCTCCGCTGCAATCCTGATGTTGGCATCGGTGCTGAGGGTGTCTACCAACAATTGCTGTATGTTCGCTGTTGCCATCGTCGATGAGCAGGTGGTCCTGGTCAATGCGCTCGTTGTGTTACGCTCGCTCACGTGTGAGGACGCGTTCGAGGCGGCAATTGCCGCGAGGTAAACTCAGTGAAGGCGTCCCACTGCAAATTGGATTCCGCTCGGACGACTCCTTCTTTCCTACCATCATCATTACAGCCTGAGCTCCCGCGATACCACCACTGATCGTGATGGCTCCCAGGAAACAACAGTCTCAGACAGCCGGGGCCGCACAAGCGCCAGGCGATAACGTCAAGAAGCGCAGAGTCTCCGCCCGTGTCGCAAACTCAACCTCGAAGAAGAGGAAGCGTGTCTCGGATGGGCCAGATGAAGCTGAGAACTCTCAGGTTGATCAAGCCAAGGCTAAGAGGCCCAGGTGGGGTCGAGTTGTAGGCAGGCTCGCTGGCCTCATGGAGATGCCCATGGATATCTTATTTGAGGTACGCCCCTGACCATTATTCTTAGTGTGCTCCGCGGACATTGTCCTAGATATTTGGGCGACTTATGCCACTGGATGTGTTGCGTCTTGCACGCACCACCAAGCAATTTAGACAGTTGCTTATGCATCGTTCCTCGGTATCGATTTGGATAGCCGCGCGCAAAAACGTGCCCGACTTGCCGGATTGTCCCCCTTATATGAGCGAGCCTCAATTTGCAAATCTCGTTTTTGATACACATTGCCATGTTAGATTCGCTCCTTTCTACTCTCGCATCAAACTCCTGACCACATCGCAGGAATGCTTGTCACCGAACATCCGATCAGTTGACTGGCGGATTGGGCGGCGCATCTGTTCTAAATGCGCCAAGGAGTGGTAGGTATCATATTATCCGTCTGCATATCGTTGTCCACCTTGGTGTCACAGCATGATAGAAGATTACTCGCTTTTTGTTGGCGACTCCGTGTACAAGGCAGTCCCTAGTAAATATGGAAGTGAGTCACAATAGAGCCCCTTTTATTTGCGTTCACCAATTCTCTCCCAGAACGAGGGCGCCCGTCCTACTATTCCAAAGATCTACATGAATTTCAGTCAAAGAGGACTTCCTTTACTGACCCTGAGGAGCGCGACAAGTTCGTTAAGGAACGTCAAGCGTTAGTCTTTCAGATGGAAAAGGTAATGGTGCATAGCTCTCGTGAAGTATCATCGATGACGAATATCTGATAGCACGGTGCTTTACTCGAAGTTTGGGCCGCTAACCAGGCTAAGGATCGTTCGGAGCAACTCGACGACCTTCGCCGCGAAAGAAAGGAAGCGTGAGTTCCTTGCGCAGCTGTTTGAAGAGCGAGCTAAATAAGCCACGTAGGATTATCGAGAGGTTGACAGAACTTGGTTGGGGACTTGAAATCGAGCAGATCCCCTATCGTGATGATTTGTCTCACCACAGACTCGTCAAGCAACCAACTCGTTTGACGCCCCGTAGTAGGTTACACCCCACTTTCAGTGACATCGTTGACCTCGTTCTCTCTAGTTTGGGCCAATATCCAGGGCGAGATAGTCAGCTATATGGAACAGATGAAAACTCAACGCCTGGAGCGCGAACGGAAAGCCCTGATCATCTCACGCAAGAAAATCGCGATATCTATACTTCGCGCATACAAGATTTCGCATCTCCCCTTGACGGATGTCATGCCTGAGCCGATGGACTTTTGTGGCATGTCTCAGGTTTTAGAAATTCTTGAGCTTCCCACAGAGACACAGGTGACTGAAAGCACATTTGCCCCAATCGTAGAGAAGATGGATGAACTCATCGGCGAATGGCGTACTCGAATTCTTGAGTCACTCGTCCAGAAAGTCAAGGATTCACTGTATTCTCACAGGCCCCGAGTCAATTGGAGCGAAACCGCCGATTCCACATTGATGGAAGATACAGCGAGTTCATCCTCCGCAGACCCCATGGGCAAAGGGAAGGCCAAAGTCGTTGAGCCTTCCATTCCAGATGACTCTCGGATCATTCAAGATCTTTCGTTGGCCACTACTGTCTTCAATTGCAAGTGTTGCAACCCTCGGTCTGGTATCTTCTATGGTCTCTACGACGTTGATTCCAGCTCTGACACCGACTCTACCTCGTCAGAAGATGACTTATTCGATCCTTGGGGCTTCGGTTTGGGCCCCCGCCACCAGCGCTTGAGGTCCAATCCGCTTTTCTTTCCCAAGGTCCTGGGACATCGCTGCCTGACGAAGCAGCATGGGTTTAGCTGGGATAATTCCAGTGGGGATCCTACCAAGCAATACGATTACCCGATGGGTAATCGTACGCGGTGGGCCTGTCACCTCCTTCAGGTGGATGAGAAGGCCGGCAAGATAGCTGCGAATGTTGTTACGTCATGTGGCCTGGATCCCAAGAAAACGACGGCTGCCGAGATGGACCAATTGAATCATGAGTTGGCCTGCCTCGAATGCCTTGACTGGTCAGATGAGGAGTGGGGCCAAGCTGACGCACCAGTCTTTGGTTGGCGCGCGGCAGTAGGTTCCCTTTAAGCTTTCGTTGTTCCTAGATTGACGCTTCACCAGGTCACACACAATTGCCGTTCTCACCCCGGCAAAATAAACATCGAATGGAAGTTAATCGACGATGAACTCGCGCCTGACGTCGTGGATGTCGATGAAGAGTACAGGGCCAATCAAGCCATTCTTTCGGCGCTTGTCTTACAAGGCATAGGATTGGATGATGTATACGCCGATCCTCCCGAAGAAATAGTCTGGCTCTGTGCACACTGTCTGGATCTTCCAAACGAGGTAGAGTGTATGGAGCTTTCTAAGATGAAGAATCATCTGAGTGTAATGTATGTCGGTATTGTTCATCCAACATCCGTCGGAGGGTTTGACTGCATATTCCAGGCATTCTATCTCGGAGCCGCAAGAAAATCAAGATTATTTTAAAGATTACGAGGCACCTCAAGGTCGCAAAGCACGCACACCCCATCTGAAAATTACCCTCGCGATGGACAGACCAGACGACGTTCCTGCTCCCGGTGAAAGACACATCCATGACCCGTGGTGCTTTGGGTTCTCGGAGGATGAATTCGAAGATGATTATTATGGTGACGATTTCTTCTTCTGATCAGAGTGGTGCTCCTTGCAGTTCATTGTAAATTATATTCCTGATATTTTGGTATTGTACCTTCCCCGATACGTTTACGAAATCCTTTTAGTGGATAGCATGGTTGCACATAATGCTGAGTTTGCCAAATCATACAATCGAAGTATCGAGATAAGTTCAGAGTGGGGGAGCGAGAACAAAGAAAAGGTGGGTCTAAATAACCAACTCCCCTTCTACACTGCCCTCGTCAAGACCCAATCGTGGAAGAATTGCATCGTAACGATCCCGATCTAAATCTTTAAGATACCGCAGAACCTTCGCTCGGTCATGAACGAGTTGGCGCAAGGCTCTCCGGTTTGCGACGTCCTTTCGGAACTTGAGTAAATGCGACCACAAACCGCGGATCCGGAATGTGAGTAGTGCGGCTGTCGGATAAGTGGGTAAATGTTGGCATAATGTTGAACTCAAACTCGTACCTTGGACTTCTGGCCGACCTGTATCATTTGGTTGTTGGAGGGTCGAAAACGTTGCAATGATGCGTCTGCGGTTCTCATAGGCGAGACCTTTCGCGTTCGCGTTCCTAAGGTCTGCCAGTCGGGCGAACATGTTGGCCTTTTGCAGCTCTTCTTTCATGACTACCTTCGTGCGCTCCACCGTATCCTCGTCGAATGTGGTTACACCCCTCTCAACTGTCAAGGTAGGCAGCACTTCAAACAGCAGTTTCTTCTCTTCCCCTCCCTCTATCCCAAAGTTCAGATGCGACGGAATCTTCACCTCCCCTTCAGAAAGATGCAAAACCTGAGGTTCCGCGTCTTGGGAGTAGACAGCCTCCGGAGTCAAGACGGCCTTTTGGAGGTCACATCCTATCCACTTGTCTTCTTTGTTGTATTCCGACCCGAGAACGACATAGAGGCGACTTGCGTCCTTGGCGTGTTTACGATCTACTTTGGCCTGTAGTTTCGAGACCGCTTTCTTTGGAGGTTGGGGTTTAGCTCGACAAATGACGGATGTATGTAGTTCTGCCCGACTTGAGGACGCGAAACAGCGCGAAGCTAGACGCGAAATATGAATGTCAATGTCTTTCATGCAAGCCAACTAAATGCCCTGCCTTGCGTGATACACGAGCTGAACATGGAATAGCGCTGGTCCCGGCAAGGACTGCACTAGTGACGAGTAGCGGAACGACCAAAACTTGATCGCGTCGGGTGAGTACTCCGTTACCGTGAGAAAGGAAGTTGCCGAACACCTATAAGAACCCTCCGCGCGGGATTTTTCTTTTCTTCCAAGAGAGAATGCCACGCTGCGCGATGGAGACCACTCCACCGTCGATGACAGTGCCAGTGACTTCACATTGGAAGTCCTGATCTCTCGAGAACATCACCAGCTTAGGAAGTGTCGTTTCGACGCTTTTGCAGGACACGGCATGTCGACATAAATCTGGAACATAGTTTTTTATTTATTTCTTGGTCTATAGGCTAGTTACCTTCCGTATTTCTCATAGAATATGACAATCATTGACATATTCGGGACCACCGACCATCTTTGTTTGCGTGCTCGTTACCGTTCACTTGAATTTAGGAAAGATCGGAATACACCACCATCGACATTCAGTTACAGTGAGTAGTCAACTTTTAGGCAAGATTGCATTCCTTCTCCACCTCCGCAAGCAATTTCTCCCACTTCCCATCGTGCAAGGAAGCAATTCTCTTCCACTCGTCATCCAGATAAACCCTCTTGAACCAGAGAGAACGAGCCGCAAGGATAATGTCTGCATAGGAAAAGGTATCCCCCATCACCCATTTGCCCTCAACCTTGTCGTACCACCTCTTCGCGGAATCATAATATTGCTTCTCAATGATTTCCCAGTGAGCATCGCGCTGTGGTCCTTCGGGGGACCATTCATCAACTTTGTCTCCAAGGGCCACTTCTCTGGTAGTGATGAAGTATTCTTGACTGCGCTCATTCAGAATCTGTGACGTGCGCAAGAGACTAAATCTGAAAGAAGCTCCTCCCAATGCCTCCAGTGCGGAATCGAAGGCGCTGATAAGGCCTTTGGAGCCGTCGGGAAAGATAGGCTTCTCTGGGTAGGTCTTGTCGAGGTACTCAGCAATCACCCAAGAATCGGTGATGAGGGCACCGGTGTTGGGATCGCTGAGAACAGGTACTGTGTACTGTTCAGTCCCATCTGAACGCTTGAATGGTGACGCGCCAATCTTTTTGAGTTTGGGAGCGATGTCAGGGTACTCGACCCAGACAGTCTCGAACGGAAGACCCTTGTAGCCCAAAACGAATCTGGAACGTTCATTGAATTGACATAACACTACGGGGGGCGGTGCGCTCGCACCTTGGCCTTGCAGGGTTGGGCGACCACCTGTTGCCAGGGAGCTTGGAGGGGATATCATAGAGGACCAGTGGTAACATTGTGGAATGCTTTATTCCGAGTCACCCCGCACGCCTTTTATCCAGTGGGAAACCTCAGCCATAACACTGCCGACTGAGTAATCTACACTTTCTGTTTCATCAGCATGTTCGGTCAGGTGCCGCTCCCATCGTGAAACAGGTACCCAATATATTTGTTGGTCCAGCATCACCGGAGAGACACTCATCCGATGGCCCAATTAAGCACGGTTAATGGCTGACTGCGGTCAAGGACTTTACGACGAAATCGGATAACACACCACCATCAAGAATGCTGACGCTAGTCCGGTGAACATACTAAGCAGACTTGCTGTCAGGGGCTGTAAGTTCCTGATAAGGCATTATGGGAAAGTACTATCGCTTGGGTGCCAGTGGAACTTCACTTTAGGACGAGTCCGAGTATGTCCACCAAGAAGGATGACCCGTATGCCGTCCTTTTACGTCGCAATAAACTTCCCATGGCACTTTTGGATGACGCTGCCAACCCAAATGTTTGCAAGGTGAGCCCTCGCCACGGTTCGTTCATCTATGCGCCTTAATCTCATCCACATAGCGGTCACAGATCGTGGAAACCAAACCATTTGGTGAAACATTGGGTCCTAAAGCTCAGCGAAGGAGACCACGGCTGGACGTCGGAACATTCGAGGAACTTAGCAAAGTTGACACAGTAGCAGCAGAACGACTCGTGGAGGGATCGTCAGGCATTACAATCATGATTCATTATCAATTTGTCTTGTTTTTTTATTTGTTCAAAAAATTAATTTTAGTGGTCACTGTAAGTGTTTGCGTGTGTGGAATGTATGAACTCTCTTCTGACAGGCAAGATATATACAACACCTTACCCCAAGATACCCTACGAGTGCCTTCCACGCATCACCGAATCACTTCTTCGGAAAGGGTTCTCTCATACAGCTCCTTCGCCAGTTTTCACAGCTTCATTCGGATAAGAAGCAAATCTCCGTAGGTTTTGTGGGATACCCTAACGTCGACAAAAGCAGTGTCATAAATACCCTGAAAAGTGGCAAATTTTGTCGCGTCGCGCCGGTGCCGGGAGAACCAAGCTTCCGTGTATCTCATAGAATATGACAATCATATTCGTGGACCATCTTTGTTTGCGTGCTCGTTACCGTTCACTTGAATTTAGGATAGATCGGGATACACCACCATCGACATTCAGTTACAGTGAGGCATTGCCAAATTGTACATTGTATGCAGCTGATACGCCTAGTCGACGTTTAGGCAAGATTGCATTCCTTCTCCACCTCCGCAAGCAATTTCTCCCACTTCCCATCGTGCAAGGAAGCAATTCTCTTCCACTCGTCATCCAGATAAACCCTCTTGAACCAGAGAGAACGAGCCGCAAGGATAATGTCTGCATAGGAAAAGGATTCCCCCATCACCCATTTGCCCTCAACCTTGTCGTACCACCTCTTCGCGGAATCATAATATTGCTTCTCGATGATTTCCCAGTGAGCATCGCGCTTTGGTCCTTCGGGGGACCATTCGTCAGCGTTTCCAAGGGTCACTTCTCTGGTAGTGATGAGGTATTCCTGACTACGCTCATTCAGAATCTGTGACGTGCGCAGGAGATTAAATCTGAAAGAAGCTCCTGTCAATGCGTCCAGTGCGGAATCAAAGGCGCTGATCAGGCCTTTGGAGCCGTTGGGGAAGATAGGCTTCTCTGGGTAGGTCTTGTCGAGGTACTCAGCAATCACCCAAGAATCGGTGATGAGGGCCCCGGTGTTGGGATCGCTGAGAACAGGTACTGTGTACTGTTCAGTCCCATCTGGACGCTTGAGCGGCGACGCGCCAATCTCTTTGAATTTGGGAGCGATGTCAGGGAACTCGACCCAGACGGTCTCGAACGGAAGATCCTTGTAGCCCAAAACGAATCTGGAACGTTCATTGAATAGACATAACACTACGGGGGCGGTGCGCCCGCACCTTGGCTTTGCAGGGTTGGGCGACCACCTGTTGCCAGGGAGCTTGGAGGGGATATCATAGAGGACCAGTGGTAACATTCTGGAATGTCTGATTTATTCCGAGTCACCCCGCACGCCTTTTATCTAGTGGGATTAAACCTCGGCCATCGGCCATGACACTGCCGACTGAATAATCTACACTTTTTGATTCATCAGCATGCTCGGTCAGGTACCGCTCCCATAATGAAATAGGTACCCAATATATTTATTGGGTCAGCTGACCGTCAGCATCACCACCGGAGAGGGACTCTGGTTAGTCGGTGAACATGATGATCAGAAACCTTTGCTTGCTGTCAGGGGCTGTAAGCTCCTGATAAGGTATTGTGGGAAAGTACTATCACCGTTCGTTGGGTTTCTGGGTGCTGTAACATATAGCTCCACTACCATGGCGTCGACAAAGAAGCGGACAGCGGTGTCCTCACCTAAGACACGCTCCTCCTCCTCCAAGGACGTATCCCTCAAAAAAGTCAAAGGAGAGAACTTTTATCGCAATGCAAAACAAGTCGCCAGAGCCAAAATGCTCACGGGGGGAAAGGCAATCCGGGACAAGGATGGAAACATTATCAAGGCTGCTGCTTTCCAGAAGGGAGAAAGCGAAACAAAACCGGGGCGTGTGCAGCCCGATCGGCGGTGGTTTGGTGCGTGTTTGAGTGCCAGATGTTTTCTGATCGGATTCCTGAGAATGGTGGATGAAAATGATCAGGCAATACGAGAGTGATATCACAAACTGCGCTCGATCACTTTAGGACGAGTCTGTCCACCAAGAAGGATGACCCGTATGCCGTCCTTTTGCGTCGCAATAAACTTCCTATGGCACTTTTGGATGACGCTGCCAACCCAAATATTCGCAAGGTGAGTTCTCGCTACGGTTGATCTATGCGTCTTAATCTCCTCCACATATAGCGGTCACATATCGTGGAAACCGAACCATTCGGTGAAACATTCGGCCCTAAAGCCCAGCGAAAGAGACCACGGCTGGACGCCGGAACATTTGAGGAACTTAGCAAAGTTGGCGCAGCAGCAACAGAACGGACTGAAGAACTCGCGGAGGGGTCGTCAGGTATTACAATCATTATCAATGTCTTTTTTTTTTCTTCCTTTGTTGACAAAACTTGTAGTGGATCCACAGCAAGTCCTTGTCGGGGATTTTCAACCAGTGCACGCCGATTATATCGAGCCAATATATGCAAAAGGGACCTCGCGGCGCATATACGGAGAGCTGTACAAGGTGATAGACTCTTCAGACGTTATTTTGCACATATTGGATGCCCGTGATCCACTCGGGACCATGTGCGAGTCGGTATTGGAGTACTTGAAGAAGGAAAAGGCACACAAGCAA
Source organism: Xerocomellus chrysenteron (assembly GCA_038093415.1). Classification (NCBI taxonomy): domain Eukaryota; kingdom Fungi; phylum Basidiomycota; class Agaricomycetes; order Boletales; family Boletaceae; genus Xerocomellus; species Xerocomellus chrysenteron. The sequence goes on from JBBPSD010000033.1 coordinate 41,779, forward strand.
GTTGTCTTGGTTATCAACAAGTGTGATTTGGTGCCTAATTGGGTCACTGTAAGTGTTTGCGTGTGTGGAATGTACTCAGAGTATGAACTCTCTTCTGACAGGCAAGATATATACAACACCTTACCCCAAGATACCCTACGATCGCCTTCCACGCATCACCGAATCACTCCTTCGGAAAGGGTTCTCTCATACAGCTCCTTCGCCAGTTTTCACAGCTTCACTCGGATAAGAAGCAAATCTCCGTAGGTTTTGTGGGATACCCCAACGTCGGCAAAAGCAGTGTCATAAATACCCTGAAAAGTGGCAAAGTTTGTCGCGTCGCGCCGGTTCCGGGAGAAACCAAAGTTTGTCACTCCTCCTCAATACTATACCCCAACACCTCATGCATCTTCTCGCTTCAGGTCTGGCAATACATCACACTAACTCGACGGATCTATCTCATCGACTGTCCTGGGATTGTACCTACATCCGCGCACGACTCACAAACCTCAACAGTTCTCAAGGGCGTAGTGCGCGTCGAGGCCTTGCCCATGCCTTCCGAACATATACCCGCACTAATGGAGCGCGTAAAACCGCTCTATCTCTCCCGAACGTATGATATGCCCCTTCCTGATTCGGACGACCCGACGCGCGGGTGGGACCCCGAACAGTTTTTGAATGCGCTAGCGAAGATCAAGGGGCGGCTTCTGAAAGGTGGGGAACCAGACGTGGATGGTGTTGCCAAAATCATACTTAGCGATTGGGTCCGAGGCCGCATACCATTCTTTGTTCCGCCTCCTGAACGACCCGAGGAGCTTAACAAGGCCGAAGCGAAAACAAAGGCTAAAGGCAAGGCCAAGGCAGTGGCGGAGGAAGCGGTAGAGAAGGAGGTTGTAAGTGTCAAGCAGAACCTCAATTCAATTATACAGAAGAACACCTTCCTCGCTGAGGATATTAGACCATTGGAAGGCGAAGCCGGGGATAACGATGAGGCTTTATCGGACGAGGGTTCTTCCGAGGAGGGGCATCAGGCGTCGGAGGTTACGCCCGATGCTGGCGACCCAGGACTGTCATGGAACGACGTGTTCGAAGAGGAGGGTCATCAAAATATGGACAGTAATGTCTCCAATGCAGCTGTAGAATCTGCTAAAGGTAGGGTGTCTTTCGACGCGCCATCATTATTGATTCATCTCATCTTCTGGTAGGGGATGTGTCTTCGGATGAAGAGTCGCCTGTACTTCCCAAGAAAGTGCCTCGAATGAAAACTGGCAAAGTACTTCATTTGTTATCCCGCGTTTCTGTGACGTTCACATTTATTCTAGAAACGAGCCGAAAACTTTTACACGAATGCAAACGTGAAGAACAAAAACCGTGGAAAGGTAGCGTTACTCAAGTCGTTACCGGTCGGCAAGAAAGGCGAGGGTCGGAAGCGTCGCTGAGACACGCCACTACAGTACTTACCATTTTGAACTTCGTCTACATCGGACTGCCGTACTCGCACTAAAAATTAAAAGCCGATAGCTGCGATGTACAAAGATACAGAATCCACTCGCGATCAAATCGCATGTTGACAATACAGTTATATTAATGACGAGTATATGTTGTTTTGCATTGGTGTTCAGATTTTGCAACACCGGTAAAATGATAGTACCATTTTGAATCTCGTTTGCATCGGACTGCCGTGCTCGCACTAAAAATGAAAAGCCGATAGCCGCGATGTACAAAGATACAGAATCCACTCGCGATTAAATTGCATGTTGACGACACAGGCTTGCTGATTCTTTCATCGGCCTTTCCTGATGACATTTCGGACTTGATACGGACGATAATCAGTTTCCCACGATGATTGTGCACTCCCTATAAGATTGATCCCGGCTGAAATCGCATCTTTGCTTTCTCAATCATGTCCGTCACCAAAGTTCACGCGCGCCAGGTGGGCCCAACATGCATATATGCTGAATCAATTAGTGCTTCGCTGAGGCACTGCTACACAGATCTTCGACTCTCGCGGAAACCCGACTGTCGAGGTCGACCTCTACACCGAGAAAGGTGCTTAAGCGCCCGCGTGTTATAGATAGATCGAACCCAATTTATGGATTTGACAGGACGCTACCGTGCCGCTGTACCCTCTGGTGCATCCACCGGCATTCACGAGGCCCTCGAGCTTCGTGATGGTGACAAGGCAAACTATCTCGGAAAGGGTGAGCTGAGCTCATTCTAGATTCATATACGACGCCTTTAAGATTCGGACAGGTGTTACCAAGGCTGTTGCAAACGTTAACGACACCCTCGGCCCTGCGTTGATCAAGTCTGGCCTCAAGGTCACTCAACAAAAGGAGATCGACGATTTCCTGATCAAAGAAGACGGTACCCCCAATAAGGGCAAGTACGGTGCTAACGCTATCCTCGGTATCTCTATCGCAGTCGTCGAGGCTGGTGCCGCAGAGAAGGGCATTCCTGTGTACCAACACCTGGCCGAGCTTGCCGGAGTCAAGCCTCCCTATGTGCTGCCCTGCCCAGCTTTCAATGTTATTAACGGCGGTTCGCATGCTGGTAACAAGTTGGCGTTCCAGGAGTTCATGCTCCTTCCAACTGGCGCTTCTAATTTCACTGAGGCCTTGAAGATCGGTACGGAAACATACCACACCTTGAAGAAGGTTATCAGTGCCAAATACGGTATTGACGGTTAGTGAAGTGCGCGAACCGCTCTGATCTCTGCTGACCTATACTGTCTCCGTTAGCTGTTAACGTTGGTGACGAGGGAGGATTTGCCCCTAACGTGGGTGGTGCTGAGGAGTCACTCGAGCTTTTAAGCGAGGCCATCAAGAAGGCGGGCTACGAGGGCAAGATCAAAATTGCTCTCGATGTTGCCTCGTCCGAGTTCTACAAGGACGGCAAATATGATCTGGACTTCAAGAACCCCAATTCTGACCCCCAGAAGTGGATATCTGGAACTGAACTCGCCGACCTGTACCTCAGCTATGTTGACCGGTACCCCATTGTTTCCATCGAAGATCCTTTCGACCAAGACGACTGGGAGGCATGGTCTCACTTCACGAAACAGGGCAAAATCCAGATCGTTGGTGACGACTTGACCGTTACCAACCCTCTTCGCATCAGAACCGCTATTGAAAAGAAGGCTTGCAATGGTTTACTTCTCAAGGTTGGTAGTTGAGTGGTTCGGGCACGGAGTAACGTTGACAGTTTGCTTCACCAGATCAACCAGATCGGCACCATTTCTGAGTCCATTCAGGCGTATGTTTCAGATGTCTTGTTGTATAGTGTACATGTTTATCGTATTTTCAGTGCTCAACTTGCCCAGTCGGACGGATGGGGTGTCATGGTCTCTCACCGCAGTGGTGAGACCGAGAACACCATTATCGCTGACCTTGTTGTTGCCCTCGGTACTGGTCAGATCAAGACTGGTGCACCGGCGCGAAGCGAGCGTGTCGCCAAATACAACGCATTGTTGCGCATCGAGTAAGTTTGACACCCCTCATTGTTAACATCATACTCAGCCGCCTTTTCAGGGATGAACTTCAGGGAACGGGAGTGACTTACGCTGGAGACAAGGGGCTGTCTGCTGGCTTGGAAGCTCCCGCCCTGCTCAAAAAGTGATGGACGTGGGCTACCGAATGCGGCGAGTTCCTCCGAACACTGGGAGAGGCTTTGAGCGGCGTTGTTGTACGATTCATTAGACATATGTGTTGTGCTTGTTGTACGCTGACAAATTACAGTCTTGAAATAAATGCAAACGTGGGTATTTGTGAACGGGAGATAAGATAAGGCGAGCGATCACGTGCCCCAATGCCTGTTACGCGCTCTGTTCGTGTCGTGCTACATTGTCCGACAGTCAAGGTGCAGTGCCTTTGTCATGACTGAGAATGATTCGGAACGCCCCGCTTGCTCCTTTTGTCTGCCTATAGATGATCCTCTTCTTTCCCCGGCAATGGCAATGTCTTTTGGCATCAAGGCGAGTTAACCCGCTCGGCATGCGCAGCCTTGTTCCCGCGCCATAGCCAACCGGACTCGTCACGCCACATTGAGCAGCCTATATAAATGTGACACATCGATTCCTCTTTCTCTCATGTCTACCACATCATCCACCAAGTCTACCCAATCTTCTCATGACACGCCGAGCACCCGCCTAAACGAAGGCGCCGCTTCCAAAGAAGTGCGTGCCCGTGAGCATGCCCGTCATCGCGTCAAGGAGCGACGGGAGCATGCGCTTGCAAAGGAGCGCAAGGAGAAGGCTGCTGCTGTGCGGGTGCTGGGAGTCAAGGTGACCCATGGGGCGAAGCTCGTTCGGAGGGTCAGCATGGAGAGCTGGGACGGGGAAGAACCGGAGGAACAGCGATCGGTGCCTGCGGCTTCGGTGCAGGGCATGCCTGTGCGTGAGCATGACGTGGCGCCGCCGAGAGACAGCACCAGCTTGTTCACCGAGCTCACGTTGGGTGATCTCATCTCAAGGCCCCGCCGACCCAAGGTGAAACGTGAGTACTTGAGTGGTCTTCGTGGGGTTCTCGCGTCGCTGATCGTGGCCTTCCCGGCGTTGTTGCAGAGCTCGATTTTGAAATGATCCCTCCCATTCGGGCTGTCATCGCGTTGGACGACGCCGAAGCCGACGAGCCATGGGAATACATCACCCGTGCTGGTCTCAACGATGGGTCTGCCTGGAAGGGCAAGTCCTATGCGCAAGCAGTCGCCAGCGCGATGTAGGCCCCTCTCGGACGTTAATATTTATGGATAACCATTGTCAACTTTCCACGACTTGATGACGACTCTCCTTCAGATTTTAGATACGCTCCCTATAAACAGATAGTATTGCCGGAGTTCCTTGGTCTTCACTAATTCATTTAGCCTCTTATAGTGCTTGAACGGTTACTTAGCATTAATCTAGATTGTGCCGGTGTCATTGGTGTGAGACATGCGAATGCCACTTCCCGATAACGACCGAGTGCGAGGCCTGGGAGCTAAGGACACACAAAATCCGATTTCTGCATGCTATCAGTTTCAAATCGGTGTGTGGACTTAGCCGGGGGTGTAACCAGGATCAATAGGACCAGTCCCAACTACCCACTCCCAGAAGGATTCTATTCACAGATGGGAGGACTGTTGCGTATCATGCAAGCAACCAACAGCAATCATATATTTTACGCATCAAAGTGGAAGCAAGGGCAAGCGGGGTGAGACAATTACAATTATTCACGAGAACCCTGTGCGGATCGTAGGCATGAAGATCGGAAGGGGATGTGCCTATGAAAGTCGTGTGTAAGCCATCTCTCGAGGGACGGTGACAGAATAAGGGTACCTCTGTGTTGAAGACATATTCTGAAGAATGAAAATGTCAGGCACAGGACAAGTGTGATGATTGAGGCACGTACCGTTCAATGGAAGGACACTACTGTCCGAGAACAGCAAGTATAGGTATTTTAGTGTCTCACTCTACAATTTGAATGTACTTAGGCGCGCGCAATGGTCTAAGGAACCAGGGGTCTTACCATCAAGAACGTCTCCATCTTGTCCTCTTGTTCCGCAGGGATTTGATCTACATTTTTGACACTAGCGAAGCCACCGGTGGCGACGCGACAATGTTTTTCAATCGCTTGAAAGATGGCCCATCCTTGATCGCGGTACAGCGTGTCGCCTGTTAGGCGAAAGGCGAGGAAGAGAGATTCAACTGTTTCTGGACTGGATGAAATACATCAATATTTGTACTTTCTGACAAAAAATCCGAGGAAACACACCGTAAAATGTATCTTGCATCCAGCGACGGTGTTTTTCCTGGTCTGTGGACATTTACAGAGTAGAGATGAGCTTCGGCAGTCAACCTCGACAAGGGTTTCTCCTCACTGAGACCCTTTGATATACCAGTCTATCCGACCTGACCAATCCTTTACATTGTCCCCCGGCGTCCGAAAATGTACAATCTCTGCAGAAAGTCCACTACAAAAACCAGTAGTCAAGGAGACATATGCATCATCCACAGCCGAAAACAAGAGGAATAACATACGTCTGGGTATCATGAGTTGCCATGCATGTCTTGACAAGTTCCACACCCGTGAGCCAATCTCGCTTAGCCTGCTCCGAAAGCTCGTGCGGCAAAGGAGGGACAGAGACACGATCCACAAGCGCTCCAGCAGTAGTCGCGCCTAACATGAGCGAGCCACCCAAGAAACACACAAGATGGTCTTGCTTGGGATCAAGTTGCCAATTCCTATCCAACGAGTCCTGATTAGAATCCGAAGGGTAATTAGAATGTATTAGTTGTCCACGAACAGTTCGCTCTGACGCCCGCCTTGCGGAGTGAGTTCGGCAGTATAGACCAACTTGCCAGAAACGCTCTGTTGTACAAGATGTTCATGTATGCCCGTCATTGCATGGTCATAGAGCTATCAATCGTGTCAGTAAGCCATGCGGTTCGCCGGTTAACACGAGCACCCAGGAACTCACTTCGCGGTACACTCCTTCAGTTTGATTCTGAAAGCAATTTCTACAAAGGTCCACGTGTATTGATTTCGGAAACTCACAGTCTGAAGATACTGTTTTCTGTAGGCGAAACGTCTATAAATTGCGCTAAATGCAGGACTGGACAGAGGACTAACAGTAGATATTCATAGTAAGAATCTCCACGGGAACCAAGGCGGATAGATGCAGTCAGGTAACGACCATTTTTCGGGCTGACGTTTGAAACGGAGATCAGGATGGTATTTGCAAGGTGATCTGTGACACGTACTCGATAAAGATTGGTACAAGACCATGTCTAAGTCTCGCTGCTTTGAGGACGGCCATAACCTGTCATAATGGATACGATGGAACCCATTGCAGTAGACAGAGTCGTACCTCCTCGGCTTTTTCCCAGTAGGTGTCCTCTGCGGTGAGGTGGGAGAGGTACCGGAATTCGAGTTGCAAGGTCGCAGCTTCCGCAGTGCTGACGAGACCATTATTATCACGGTCAGGCACGCCTTCCTCACGTTGCAGGTTGACCGAGGAAAGCGGGAGGCCTGAGGGTGTCTCGAACACGGGAAGAATGCGGTTGCCGAGCTCTTGTGCTCTCTCGAGGAAAATGGGATCCTCCTCCGAAAGGTGGTATGCAGCCAGCAGCCCACCCAATACGCGTATTGTTGTCTACAATGTAAACACCGCATTCATGCACTATGCACACCTTCGGGTGGTCATCACACGTACCTCAAATGTGCTGAAGTCTGCGTCACGATCAAAGGAGAGATGATTCTGTACCCAATTTCTGGCCCTTTGATACTCGTCTTGTAATCCCATGATAAGCATTGTGTCAATAGAGTCCACGACGGTGTACCCGATGCCGCCAGCCTTTGTCAGGTTCGAGCCTCTGTGAGATAGTGGGTGGTACTCGTCATCACCCATAGCATCTCGCTCTGAAATGGTCAGTTTTGGAAAGTCGTTAAATGGTCACACTTACCGTATGCCAACCAAGCATGCTGTATATGGAGGTGAAAAGATGGTAAATGCTCCGAGGTGCACACATACCTTGAACGCTTCTACCACCGCATCACGTCTTGGCACGTCCGCTGTGAATGTTGGAACGACTCCGGGTCTGACACCGGGCAGGCGAGTCTCGCTGGTATGAATTCCTGCAAGTCTGTTTAACGGAAGCTGGGCCGATGTCAGACGCAGAGTACATCACAGTCGCACGGCCTCACATACCTGAAACAGGACATATACTGATGCGAAAACGATTAGGCCGTAAAACATTTTGAAGGATGGGATACCCTCCGGGGCCTAATTTGAATGATGGTTTGAATAGACACAAGTACCTGAGAGATCCTACCTTTGAGACATTTTTGGTATTAGTTGGCGGAGAGGTAGACAATGACTCCTTCCTGTGCCGCACTCGTGAACCGTCCATGTTGCACTGGACTGAGTTGGTTACTAATGCTTCCTTGGTCAGAAAAGGAAGCAGTGCGGCCGCATCGACAGTTCCCTTTTGCGAATGTCTCCTTTACAAACAGGATAGAGCTACAGGGAAAATTCAGTGAAATTGCACTATAATTCACGCTGCGGATGAGAGTTAATCGCCATTGGTTCTCCTTTGGGCCTAGCAGTATTAATAGTCACGGTGCACACCAGTACTAATAGTAGGGTTTCCGTGAAGACTATTAACAGTTTGTGCCAGTGATTTCAAGTTTGTGCTGAGATCTGGAACTAAACTCTGGACTAAACCTCCTGAGGGCATCGACTTGTCTTTCTACGGTAATCTCAAGGGCCACATTGCAATGTATCCCATCATATATAATTGATTCAGGCGGGATGCCAATCAGTGATTCCGACAATTGGGTGAGCCGGCATGTTCCTGCCGACAAGTCACCGGCCCGCGGTTGACGAAGGGAATGAAACACTTCCTGTTGTGTCGAGTCTTATCTGTATCTTGTACGTCTTGTTCATTACCCAGAGCAACCCACTCCGTCCAATTCCTGCTGTGAATCTCTTCTCAGTACAACTATGGCTATCGAATTAACCCCTTTGCCACTGCCTGCCTCCGCTGATCCATCTTACTTTGTCGACTTTGGTCGCGAGGTCAAGGGCGTAAACCCCGGTGAGCTCACGCCAGCCCAATTTGCTGAGATCCACGACGCACTCTACAAGGTTAGTAGTCCATTTAGCTTGCTGTGACAGCCCCACGTTTTAAATTCGTTTCACCTCACCGCCCCACCAGCATGGTGTCCTCTTGTTCCGCAATGTTTCTCTTACGCCCGAACAACAATATGCACTCACCAAGGTAATCCTTTCTCCTTTCTCCCTATATGGGCTTCTCGGTCTTCATCTCCTTACCACCACATTCCAGGCTTTCGATCCGCAATCCGAGAGCTATGGGCATGGCAACAACAAGACTCAATCCACAACGAAGTCCATTCTTCATCCGGACCTCAAGACCATCCCTCGCGTACCCCAGGTTCAACTCATTGGCAACGGTACTGTGACCGATCATGAGGGTCTCGCTGCTGCTGCCCTCAAACACCCCTCCCACACGACATTTCACAAAACCCGCGTCTCCGAGGAGGATGAAGCCAAGGGTTATACCCGTTTCTACAGATGGCATATCGATGCTGCTCTATACGACTTTAATCCACCCCGTGTGACTACGCTTTATGGGATAATAGTACCCAAAGGAGACCGTCAGACTGTTAGGTATGACGATGGAACCGGAGATGAGTTATCGGTGCCCCTCGGTACCACAGCATTCGTCTCAGGCAAGACCATGTTTGAGATTTTGCCGCCAGAGGTCAAGAGTCTGGCGGCAAGAGCCTCGGTGCGGTATGCGCCACACCCTTACGTCTGGATGGCACCGGCTCGTGCTCTGCCAACCGGTTTGGGAATCGAGAGTGAAGGTCTCGAGCTCCCCACGGGAGAACTCCCAGACTGGGAAGAGTCCAAGGTCAAGACGTTCCCTGTGGTAAGCCGATCCACGGTCAGAAAGAGAGAGAGATCGCTGAAAAATGCCACTCTGGCAGCTGTGGAAAAACACGGTTACGGGGGACCTCCACTTCCAAGTTCATCCATGCGGCGCTCAGGAACTCATCGTCGAGCCTCTCCCGGCAGGCGTGAAACGTGATGGTGCCCTATACCCAGATGGCGCACACATTCAGGATCTTGCAGAGGTCCGTGCGCTGCTCTACAAGTTGCAGCGACCAGCCATTGCGCCACAGGTAAGCGGGGCAAGTTCACATGTCCGGTAATGACGGCCCTCATGTCGTTCCACGTCACAAAAGCTTGTGTACCCACACGATTGGCAAGAGAAAGACCTTGTCCTCTTCCATAACCGAGGGCTCTTGCATACCGTCGTCGGTGCCTTTAAGCCTGACCAAGTCCGCGCCTTCCACCAATGCAACCTCGCTGCGTCCGATGTCCCCGCAGGGCCAACCGAAGATGATGTCCTCAAGTGGGCCTAGATCTGATGAGGCGCCCCCCCTTCCAAGTCATCGGGGCACGTGTAGGTACGGTTCTTGATGGAAGTCATTGATAATTCGTACGACCTTGAAGTGGATATTTGTAGGCTATGATATTTTGATGGGGAGAACGATGAATGAGCTGCCTTTTCTAGTCACACAGATCATGAATTTGCATTTCGGGCCTGTCCCCGTTGTCGACGTCAACTTGTCGTTGGTTCCCCATCGCATTCCACAGCGATTTCCGATCCAACGCACAAATTTAACACGCGCGGTCATTGATTCAAATGGAAGCTGGTTCGAATTCGTCTTTTGAAATTTCATTTTCTGCTCAGCTCGTCGAACTGGTTCCCCGTGTTTGAGATCACGTTGCCTTGCACGGACGCACGAGCGAGTGGTCTTATTTCCGAGCGGTAATGTCCAGAATAAGCTGTATTACAACAATCCAGGTATCGCAGACCATATCCGATCAAGAAAGGGTGGGAGGGCAATCGACTAACCGTCTACGCCCATGATTAGATGAAGAGTAAGTACGTGAAGAAAGCTGGGAAACTCGATATCAAGGAGGATCACCAGAAAGAAAAAGTTTGCGCGTGGAACAATTACTATGCACATCAAGAGGAAAACAGGCTGAGAGGCAGGAAAGACTAGCCAAACAACAACGCAAGGAGCCACCCATAAGAAAGAGATCACAATCAGATGGAATGACAACGCGAGACAAACGGAGACGGGTCACATGCAATAGCGGAAAAGAAAAGAAATTCGACAACATTGAAGATGATCAACATATTCAAAAAAATAGTTAATTATCTAGTATCCCGGGTGATGTCGGATAAGCGGAGAGACCACCACACCTGCCTCGTCACTGAACAGACACGGCAGAGGGGGGAGGCGACGGCGCTGCAGATGGTATATCAGTCGGGCATTCACCGACCTCTTCCGTTGGGGAAACGCCGGGTTCTGGGCTGGATCCCGAGACTTCAGACTTTGTTTGAGTGTCCCCTTCGTTTGCCCTTTGCTCATCACGGGCACTGCTAGCGACATTCTCGTTAGTGACATCGCCGTTCATTTGATCAGCCTGCCCAGCTTCTCGGGCGGCATATGCCGAGTCTCGGAATGATTGTTTGCCAAGATCACGGGAGAAGCTGTACAAGGAACGGATATCGTGGCCACCTCGAGCTTCTATATCCGTATCAGTCTCGGGTTCACCGTCGCTTTCGTCAATGGCGGTACGGAGGGAAGAAACGGCAATGTTAGTGTTGTTCATGAATCCGGCGACTGCTGGAGTGTGGTATGATGGAGTGAGGGAAGAAAGAGGGGGCATTGAGTATGTCCGGGGCAGAGGGGGAGGGAGGCCACGCCCTGAAACCCGCGACGCGGCTAAACGAGCGGCCGGGATAGGTGGCGTTGATGCAGCAGATTTGGTCTTCCGGAGCGGCCGGGTGGCACGACGGGTGCTACTTTTTGAGGAGGCGCGTTGCGAGGAACTTTCTTCGGCGGTAGGCTCCTCACCAGCAGGACCTGTGGTCGAGTCAACGGAAGTCTGAGATGAATTGTCACCCTTGTGTACGCGCAAGTGCTGGAGGAGGTTATCATTGCGGTTAAAACGTTTATCACACGAAGGGTGAGGACACTTGAAGGCTAATCAGGAACGATTAGCACTTGCCTTCGCTGAAGATAGGCGCGACGACACGATCGGACTTACGTTTCTCGTGTGTGTGGATGGATCTGATGTGCCTCTTTAAATGTTCGCCACGACTGAAGCATTTACCACAGTCTTCCACTTTGCATACGTAGACTCTTCCCTTTTTACCCTCCACGGTTTCACCTTCTGTTACAGTATCACCTGCGGTTGGTACACGTCGCCCACGACTCTTCTTTGTCAGGTTCGGAACCGGTACGGGAGGGGCGGTGCGTATGCGTGGACCACGGCGCTCGGCGGTGAACGAGCTGGACGAGGCATCCAAGAAAGTGTATTCTCCGGTGGGAGGAGATGAGCGGGGAATGATGGGTGAGACCTCCACCATTGGAGGTTGTTCGGCTTCATCGACAACGGTCATGGAGGACGATGCCGGTAACAAAGGAGCCGGTTCCGTCCTCGGAATCTTGGCCGGTTGATATATAGCATCCTGGTCAGGCTCTTCGTCGGTCTCTTCATCTACCGCTCGCGCGTCAAATGTTCGTTTCAGGGTTGCCGGACCCTTGTGCTGTGATCGTTGTTCATCGTCTGTATCGTCGTCCCTCCCATATTTGCCCCAGCGTACGGTCGGACGCCCAGTAGTCTGGGATCGCGTAATTCTTCTTGCGCTGGATGCGGAGTCGGGAGTTGAGGCACGCTGTTCAACCTGAAGAGAGGGGTAAGCCGATGACCGGAGGTTTCGGCGTTATCCTTGTCAGGGACTAAGTTGGATAAAGGGCAAAAGTTTGCCGACCGTTTTCTGCGGTGTGTTGAGGTCAACGAGCGTAGGTTCTTCGACGAGAGTGCTCTGCAAGACCCCATTTGTATTTTTTTCCGTTTCTTGAGGACCTTCCATTGTTTTTACGCTGCCTGATGGGAGAATCAGAACCAGACAGTTTACCAGGGCCGGGAAAACATACCTGGCGAGAAAAGATGGGCAATAAGTGGGAATAAGAAGGCTGTTGGCTACGAAGAACGACAAGAACGAGTTTTCAAGACACAAACGAGGGGACTGGGACGGGACCTGGGAGCGATGTGTTGATTGTCGGAGCCCCTGTCCAAGCGGACGGACAGGGAAAAAAACGAGATCAAAAGAGCACGTGTCCATGGGACCACAGCGGAGTCCACAAGTATATTACTCAGCAGGTCCCTGGACCACCGTGCCGATCCCGGCAACTCTTTGCTCTTTTCACCAACATCCTTGTTCTCGAGACCTCTCGCGAGCAATGTACAGATTTACCACGATAAGCTTCCTCAGTCTTCCTGCGGTCCCCGTTCTGGGACAGTGCAATTTGAGCGACCCCCCGTTCACGAACCGCACGTTCAGCTTTCGGGCACCCCGACCCGCACCCGTGGCTATCTTTATCGTCACTTCAGCTTTTGGACTGTCTTCCTGCGGCGTCCGCGCCGAACACGTCGTGAATTTGGTCAGTGGCATACCAAATGGGCACACGCCTTTTCTTTCTTCGGCCCATCCCCCCATTCTTGTCGCGCTCTCCTCCTGCGCAATACTCCACTGCGTCGCCATCCGATGCGGCGCGCCACAACCGTATTTTCAAATCTTGGTTTCTGGATGCTCTCCTCCACTTTCCTTCCTAGGTATCGTATTCGGATCACTGGTTACAAGTACCGTTTTCAAGCTAGCCCATCTCTGACTGCACCGACTATTCGCGTCCAATGCTGGCCACGTTTCCTCTCCACGGCGCACAACACGAGGCGTGTTATCAGTGCGATCGATATTCGGATCCGTTGTAACTCATATCTCTACTCGTGTCGTGATTGTGCCACACTCGCGTAGTGCTAAATTAAGTACGTACGGAACATCTTCCTCAACGAAAAAGACATACCTCGGGACGGAGTGCACAGTCGGAGCGGTATGTTTACGACTCAAGAAATAGCGATGCACCCCGCAGATCCGCGGTAGGTCTCGATACGGTATGTCAGTATTCTCATGGACAGGCATTTAATAAGCCAAGTGGAGCACTCTGGCTGACATTTCCGCAGGGACTACACGCGATTATGCATTCGCCGTTCCTCCTGCCTCTTACGATCGCTGCTATTCCCTGGCACCATGATAAGGCTATCTCGTGATCCCTGAGAGGACTAGAGTGCTCGCCAAGGCTTTCATGTATGATCGATTATTCCACATCCCTGGTACCTTTCAAACTGAATGACACCTTTCAATGTCGCCAACTTTCTGCCAACGGCGCGTTCCGGTGCCTTGGCAGATCTTGCCTGATCTCCCTTATCACGACATTTTCGTTGTATAGCCGATTTATATTCAGCTAGTTCATGTAGCCGCAATCCACGGAGCACCCGTGTTCCCCAATCGGCCATTTTGTAAAACTCGAACGTTTGATACTGCGTTTTTCGATACTGTATACTGTTAAGTTCAAATAGTTTAATACGCGAGAAAGCTTCGCTGAGCTCATGGACAAGGTTTGGCTGTTTTCGGTGATTGGACTACTCCACACCGCCCGGCAATTTGCTTGCGCAAAAACGTGCACCGGAGTTGCCTATTGACCAACCAAGCATTCTTCCTCTGGCCAGGGTTGGGATCCTCACACCTTCGATCAGTCACGCCTCGAGGTGGAGCCATGCTTGCCACATGCATGAGGTAGTGCCGAATTTGCATTCATTCTCGTCTTGATGACTGATCCTGAAACATACTGCACCCACAGAATCCTGCCATTTATGCCAGCATCGGCGCTATGGATGCCTCCAGTATTTCGCCATTGTCTTGATCAATGAATGCTTGTCCGCAAAAGGGATTTCACAATGCACAGGACGTGGAGCTTGAGCGGTCCCAGTCAGATGAGCCTAGGATGAACGCCATTCATTCGGACTAAGGCCGTGGCGAGCTGGAGAGAGTGGCTAGGCGAGAGCCTGACGAAACAAGCTACTCCGCAGAGATCCGTATGGTGATGTGAATTGCTTCTGTTGCATTCCATTCATTCATTGTTCTCCATGGCATGCAGCTGATGGGGGTTCTGCTTCCGGCGGTCACTTACGTCTAGTGGCTCGCTCCCGCGTTCGACGGCCGCAATACATCTGATTACGACCATGGATATTGATAGCACCGGGAATCACAAGGAAGACATGTCAAAGTGGGAGGCACGAACGACCGGAAGGACCCGCACAACTTAACGCTAAATAGAAGGTTGAGAGGATTTATGAAATGATCGGTATTTCTCACTTGACAGCAGAGGCACCCTAAGGCTGAGCGCTCACCGAGGGAGATGTAAATGAATTAACTTCCATCGATAACTGATGGACGGCGCGATACGAACACTGAGTCAAAGCATCGCATGTCTCAGTGACATGAATAGACCCCGCGTACTACAGATGGCTCGCCTAGGCGATTCTAGGCAGAAAGAAAAGGGTGGCCGGGGGAGATATCGAAGCCGTCGGGATGATTGGGGGAGAGATCACGAAGAAGACCACGGCATTACAAGGACGAGAGCGACAGCCAGGTTTCCAAGCCGAGAAATGGGGTGCCTGCTTGAATGGCTTTACGTCGCTCTCGCAAGTGAAGTGACTACGGGCCGAACGTCATATATACTATTTGCAATCGGCGTACAACGACGAGGATGAAAAGGGACAAGGTGTACATATTTGGAGGAGATGAGCCACAGCAGAAGAGGACGGCAAAAAAGTCTCTGCCAGGGAGCGGAAACGAGCGAGGAGGCGGAGGAGTGAGGCGAGCGTGAGATTTGCAGAGGTGGAGGATGTATATGGAATGGTACATAATGAGAGGCGAATGATGATAACGTTGACAGGATGACTATCAAGATCAGTCGAGAGATCGGAGATGCAAGGTTTTGGAACTTTAGATTTGCCGATGGGGGATCCCATCTTGAACTGATTCAGACTGAACGGAAAGGGTTGCGGTGGACGCCTCGTGCGATGATCACCGACAAGGGCACCGTGATGGGAACTGGCGCGTTGTGGCAGTACTTTGGCTCTCAGAACCATCTCGAAAGCACCTCGCGCAGAGGATAACCCTTATGGGATAGATACGCCGAAAGATCGTATCCGTGAACTTGTCGAAGAAGAATCAACAAGGATACACAGGCGAGTGAAATAACGTGCGCTAAGGACATTAAATAAACATCTTCTCCGATTATCCCTCTCCCAGCTTTTCGTCGTCGGCGGTGCTTTGTCCTGTACGTCCGCGCGGACACCCCCGCCCGTCCTGCACCGCTCCCTTCATAGGTTATCCTCACCGAGTCACTCTTGACAGCATCCTCATCGCGCAATACTTGGCCCAGGCCGACTCCGTCCCCCATTTAACGACCCTTGACGACCTGAATCGCAATATCCGCTCGCACCATCGCAACAACAAGATCCCACCCATCGACCCGTTGACGCCGCAACGAGACTTGCGCTTGCCAACTCGATCGCGTCGAGCACCACTGTCAGACTCTGCGGCGCCTCCCCGTCTTTCCCCGTTCGCTCCAAAATTACAATTACCCCACAGCCACTTCCCGATCACGTCCCCCGTACCTGAACAGGCCAGTATTGACTGGTGCGCGTCGGTTCTTGTTCTTGGTATGACCAACAATTTCCAACATTATCAATTGCATATTTCCATAGAACGCTCCGGCCGTTCCTCAGTCATCTTGGCGTCAGATACGATCCACTAAATAATCTACGGTCCTTCTCTTCCTTAAAATGCAGACGGCCTCTGACAACGGCTACTTTGCTTATTTCGCACCCTCACTCCATCCTCTTTCTTCATCTGAAAGTCAAGCATCATTCCAGGGATCCGAAGGAATCGCCAGAATGACTGGTTCGCCATATCCTACTGCTACGCAGTCGCACTCCAATCCGCTCCCAGCATTTAACCACGGGCATTTTTCCCCACCCGTCCACACTATTTCTTCTTATCGTACTCAATCCCACCACTCCCCCCTCCGTCAAACAAGTCTGGGCTACAGCCCTTATCCATCAGACGGCTCTGCGGCGTCTGCTGAATCTCCGCTCTCCTCGTCGTCTGCCAACGAGAGCCCGCTACCCGAGCCTCCGATCGATAACATGGATAACGACATAGCGACCCATGTCGCAACGGGGAACGACGACTACTACCCCTACACGATGTCAGAAGACGTTTCAGTCGGCTATCCGTACGGGCATATCGGCTCTCGTCCCCTCCCCCTTCCGAGCTACACATTGGACAACTCAGAGTTCTACAAGCAGCCAGTTTCCGCGCCGCTACCTTTGAATCTCTCAGTCGCCATGGGCTACTCATGGTCACCTGAGGCAAAGAAATTCCAGCCGCTATATCCGCCGATACAGCAAACCCAACGGCAAGAACATAGCCTCACAAAGTATGCTACCCAGCCACCTGTCGCGGCGCGCACACATTCGGCCACAAGGGCCACCTGTGGTAGTGCGCAGCCCTTTGAGCAGGAAATCGACGAGCCCGATCTCGTTTATCCACAGCTTCCTTCCCGGCATTATACCAGCGCCCCCACACAATTAATGCAGCAATTCTCGCCAGGGTATTCGCTTAGGCAAGGCGCCAGCGTTAAACAGGAAGCTGATATCCCCTTTCCTGACGTGTACAATCGGTCAGCTGACATTGCCGGCCCTAGCAATGGTTTTGGGGCTTTTCGTCCCCTCTTGGACTCAGGTTCGCTTGTCTTCGTTTCCGCGAAAAATCCCAGGGGATACTAACCACCCGACTCTCACAGCTCCAACCGAGTCGTCTGCAGCTCTTGATCTGGCTCTACAGTATGGGCAATCTCCAGCCAATCAAACCTCGATGAACGTACCGGTACTGTCCGCCCCTGTTCCGCGACATTCAGCGTACTTTGGAACGTCGCTGGTCAATAATTGCGAGCGCACGTGCCAGGAACAGGAACAACAACAGGAACGACATGCATTGAGGGTACGAACCCAGGGTCTGCAGGAACAACGAACCGTCCGGCCGGCGGAGGTATCGCCTATCATGGGCTTTGCGGAGCTAGCCGATGGGGGTGATGAAGACGCTGAGGGGGAGCCTGATGTTGAACCCTTGAGCCTTCACGATGGCAGCGCGACCAGTGGACATAGTACGGTGGCGGTTTATGAATACACGGGAAAATTCGTTGGAGGGTCGCTTTCAGGGACGGGTAGTGGTGAAGATACGGAGGAGGTAGAAGAACTAAATGGCCGTGACCTGGACTACGAATACAGGCCAGAAGAGGATGACGACGCTGGCGACGGCGACTTCGTGCCACGCAGCCGGACTACGTCAAAGAACACACGGAGCTTACGTCCTCGATCCATAGCCGGCAGAAACCCGGTTCGGTATCATCCTTATGGCGCTGAAGTCTCACCCTCTGCCGTCAAGGGTTCTCCCAGGTCACCTCTCATCTCTGCCTCTGACATGTCACCAGGTTCGTTATCTGGACAAGCGGGGAAGGTGCGGAAGAACGCGAGGACCCTCCCTATTCCAGTCCCCATTCCAAATCTCACAAAAAAGTCGAGAGGCCGAAGAGTTCCGACCATGAGCGGTGCGACCGTCGGACGTGGCCAAAGAGATGCGGCGCTGGGCGCTCGCATTTATCTCTGTGACGTCAGCGGATGTGGGAAATGCTTTGCCAGGGGAGAGCATCTGAAGAGGCATATCAGAAGTATTCACACCTATGAGAAACGTGCGTCGCATACACATATGCACGTCACATTCTACTAATCGTTTCCTCTACAGCGCACAAATGCCCATATCCTGGGTGTGGTAAGGAATTCAGCCGACATGATAATTTGGGACAACATATGAAGGTTCACAAGGACTTCCCAAAAGTTATGGAACGCGCAAGGGGCGGAGAAGCATGAGAGTTGAGATCCCAGGTACACGCAGCAAAGGTTTGTGCTTCGGCGACAGTCCGTGGTTGGCGCTCATCCGCAACGTGACGGCAGTTGGACATTTTACAACTGTGGACAATACGCTTTCCTTTCTATCACTCGTCTTCTTATTCGTCTTATTTCCCAACATGTGGTGTTCATTCATCCTCGTTATTATTCCTCTTCGCACTTTCTTCCATGCTCCGCGCTGCCGTCGAGGTAGTCACCATTCCGTTTCCGCCACCGCTCCATGGTTTCCTGTACACTGGCGATATACCCACAGGCTATGCTGTCCTCGCTTCGACAGTTCCTGGTTTGTGTTCGCCTGGATTCCGCGAATTTTCCATGCCACTATTCTTCCGCCAACTCCTCGGTTTCAACCTCGTCAGCGCCATCACATCCATCATGGCAACTTCCGGACGCGTATCCCCTTCTGCTCAGGATCGTACTTGGGCCCGTCATGCTCATGCTGGCTTTCTATGAAATCTTTGCACTTTCCTCTGTTTCTTTTTCACATTGACATCCCCCCTTGCTTACCGAGCACCGGTTGTAGATGCTAACGAATTTCCACGCCCTTCACGACCCTTTTCCTGTATTTTATCACCGTTCATCGAGACGGAGGGGATTCTGTATCATTATTCTGCATTATCACATTCGGACATTTTGACTTGTCATGTTGTTATTGTACCGATCGGTTCGGAGTATGTAGCAATTACATTATGGTTGTAAAGTATGATACGATGTCTTGGGCTATGTGTAGAGATTCCTTTGGCCATTATTCTTTACTCTCAAGGACAGTACAGATTGGGTGAATGAAGAAACAAATATGTTTTTAACCGGAGTTACCTGTTCTAACATTCATGTGATATCTCACGAGTGGCCCAGATCTCGGGCATGAAACGGACAGCTTATGCCCGATCAGTGGTGCGCTCGCAACTCATTTCAAGAGATCCGGTAAGTCGGGACTCAGCGAACGTTTTGGGAGACGACATGTCTCGGCGGAATTCGTCAACGCGGGGAGGTACTGTATTACTGATGTGACTACATATGGAGCGACAAATGTATACAGCAGCGATCATGTGGCTATGGTGAATAAATAATGAGTCAGACGTAGTTAGCCAAATAAATCGATTCATTCAGACGCGGCTGGCAGTGATCGGTGAGAAAAAACAACGTACTAGACAAAGGGACAAAGAGAACGCGATCGGGGTCCATATGCCAAGGAAGATAATAGATAGCGACGGCGAAATATCGTGATAATCTACGACGAGCGTGGGCATATTGTGGCAGGTTCACCAAGACGAGCCGAATCGACTGTGGCACCACAGCGGCCACTATGCATCATCTGTCATGATTGCAAAGAATTCCTGTTCGTTGATTTCTCCGTCTTGATCTAGGTCAAATTCGTCTATCATCGCTTGCCTAAGGAAAATGGAAGACCAGAGGTGAGCATATATGGAACGCAAATGGTGAAATAATCGCGTATTTGGGAAATAGCGGTGAACAAAAATTGGCACGGCAAAGGGAAGACGGTCGCATAACACCGCGTACGAAAATGGGGTGTTGGGCTCGAGTGCTGCGTTTAGCAGGGTTTTGTGCCCTAAAAAGTGAGGAAGTTCGGGGGCGATCGTACTCACAGCTCATCGTCCTCCAAACGGTCACCAATTTCCTTGGCCACCCTTCTGAGGTTCCGTAGACTAATCTTGCCCGTGTTGTCGTCGTCGAACAATTGGAACGCACGACGGATCTCTTCCATCGGATCTCGTGCGAGGATCCGCTCGCTCACTAGGAATTCCACATGAGTAACGAGATCAATAAGGACGAAATTGGACAGGGCAAGGGAGGCCGTGAAGCCACTATCAAAGAATCTGACAGCTGGCGGTAATGACGCGTAGGGGCGCGAGCGTATAATATGGCAGTACGGTGACGTCGAAGGAGATGACTCAACTGATTTTTGCAAAATCCTCAAATTCCATGAGACCGTGACCGCTCTTGTCGTGATCCCTGAGTATTTTGAGTACCTCGGCCTTCTTCATGTCGAAACCGAGCGCCCGCATCGCGACTTTGAGCTCATGGTAGTCCAAGGAGCCGTCCTTGTCTGTATCGAAGAGCTCAAAGGCTTCTTTTATTTCTTGTTTCTGTTCGTCCGTGAGCTCTGGACGTGTATGTGTCCGTCGCTTGGCTTTCTGTGCCGAAGTGGAGTACATCGCAGGCGGGGGAATATAGACGTGCGTGGTGTGTTTGAGTCATTTCTAGCAAGGTCACGTGCCCACGGCAAACGCGTGTAGGACCCCTAATACCACTAATATAAGGTGCCCCTGAATCCCCCGCTGCCATTATTCCCTTGGTATAAAACGTCAAGGATGCCATATTGCCATCCCTGCGACCGCGATTTCCGGAACTGGCCCTCGTACCGCCAGCACCTCCTGAACTCTTCCAATCATGACTACTGTGATGATTGTGATAGGGACTTTGACTCCTGGTGGGGTCTCGAACAACACTACATCCAGAGTCCCAGCCATCATTACTGTCGCGATTGTTACAAGCACTTTGACGACCATGACGAGCTGATCACACACTGCATCGACGCACACTACTACTGCGGAAGATGTGACCGGTTCTTCCAATTCGCCATTGGCTTGCATGAACACAACCGTCAGTGTCATCACTACTGCGTCGACTGTCGGCGTGTTTTCAACTCCGAGAGTAGCCTGCGTAAGGTGAGTGTATTCGTGGTTTATTGTCTTGATACTTGATTCGGATGTTTTCCCCAGCACATCTTCAACATGCATTAGGGTCATTCAGGGTACGTCGTTTTGAGGCCATTTTGGAGATTGTTTCCGAACTGGCTTTGGAAGTGCAGCCTGAGGGAACGCCAATAACATCTTCAGCTTTGACTTGCCTAGTTTTCGCGTGTTTTCCGAGTGCTTGATTTGCGAGCCATGGTGTCGTTTGAATATTTGAATATTAAAAGGTAGTACGATGCAATGTAAATATGATGAGATATGATAACCTTCTCAATGCCTTCCCAGTCCGAGCGCCCATATAGAGTGGTTTCTAAGTCGCGCGGTCACGTGCACACAGCAAACACGTGTAGGACCCCTAATACCATTAATATAAGGTGCCCTGGGCGAGTCGTGACTGCCATTGTTCCCTTGGTATTAGAACGTCAAGGATGGAGTACTGTGCTCCCTGCGACCGCGATTTCCGGAACTGGAACTCGTACCGCCAGCACATGATGAACTCTTCCAATCACAATTACTGTGATGATTGTGAAAGGGACTTTGACTCTTGGCTGGGTCTCGAACAACACTTCATCCAGAGTCCCAGCCACCACTACTGTCGCCAATGTCGCACCCACTTTGATGACCACGACGAGCTGATAACCCACTGCCTCGACGAACACTACTATTGCGACAGATGTAACCGGATCTTCCCATCCGCCCTTGGCCTACAAGAGCACAACCGTCAGCGGCATCATTACTGCGTTGACTGTCAGCGTGTTTTCAACTCCGAGAGTAACTTGCGTGCGGTAAGTGGATTCATGGTTTATTCTCTCGGCACCTGATGGATGCTTTCCTCAGCACATGAACTCCAGCGTGCATCGTCCAAGGAATGTACCGTGTGCATTCCAACACCGTGGTTGCACGCAGTCGTTTGTCAGCAAGTCTGCAATGATACTCCACCTCGAGTCGGGGTCGTGCCCGTCCGGTGCCGATCGCGCCATGATCAACCGATGGGTCCGGCTCAATGACCGTCATAATGTGGTCACCGTTCCGTCGCGACTCCTTACCAATGGCGGCGATGACACTCGGTACATCGCCACAGCGCGGTCGTGGAATGGTTTTGCTTTCGAGTGTGTGCTCTGTCACGGCACTTTCGGTACGCTTGACGCCCTCAACCGCCATCTCGCAAGTCCAAAGCACCTAGAAAGAACATACCGCTGCCCTCTCGCGACCTGTTCCGCAACGTTCAGCACGCTCAGTGCCCTATGCCAACATGTTGAGAGCGAGAGGTGTGGCGTATTAAGGTTCAGGGCCGCCCGCGAGGGAATGGATAACTTGTTGGGTGACATGCGCAGATTGAGAATCCAAGGTGAGTGAGAGTGATTCGTCTCCATCAAACATTGATTTGAGTATGAAATCAAGGTTAGCTACATCTTGAAAGTCCGTGACAGTTTCCCAATGGATCCAAATGCAAAGCTTGTAACTTAGTGGCGCCTATAGTGACTTGCCTTACCCAGATGGCCGCCCATTCATATGGTTTTCCCCCTTGTGCCTCGTGCAAACTCTAGTTATTCATTAGGCTACACTACCATTTTCGTAGAGTGTACCGTTACAATAGTTGTTTCGAATTTCATTCGCCACTGTCTGACAACACGGACGGCGTCCGCTCGTTGACTTGACAGCGAGTACTCAACGACGCCACATGAAAGTCTTGAACTTGTTCAGCCAGCGATTGCTCTATCTGTTCCATATTCTGCCCTTTTTATGTCACGAAGTGGCCGCCAACACGGAAATTATCAATTTCTTGTCCTCTCGAGAACCCACAGTTGATCTTCCTTTAGATGTAGTCGGAAATTGGTGCGTTTCCTACCACAGCTCGCTCGGGTGAGGAGGGCTCTCACGTCGTTCTTCATCCCGGCAGGTCAAAGCTGCATCCCACAGATAATGAGCGGCAATGGACGCTAGAACCTGCTGCGCTTCATACACCTCTGCATCAAGTGTGTGAACAAACTGACGAAGCCGTGGCGTCTCATCCCCCGTTTTCGTGCCCCCACGAGCTGTGGCTTCGCCTGGACCTGGACGACGAAAAATGGGCATCCTACTCCACCTTCACTCTTCGCTTGTCCTGGCCTGCTTCTGTAAGTCCATCAGATCCATCTCTCGATTACTCTACAGGGTTCCGCTCACGCGTTTTTTTGCTTTTCATATCCACACATGGTCACTCAGGCCCCCGTGGAATTTGCTATTGTGCTCTATTCTTCACAGGACATTCTCGCCCGACTCTCTGAGCGAGAGCTGATCTCGAGCAGCAGGCCCGAGCGAGCGAGGACGCACACCAGCGGTCCCTCCCACACGTCGTCGACACAACACACCCCCACCACGCGCTCCAGATATGCACGCATCCGCGCCGTGGACGCCGGCGTTCCCACCCGATCGCATTCGCCTGCACTTGCAGCTCAGCCTCGCGTTCCTGTTCCTCACCCAGGCAGCGCTGCGCCGGTTAATGTAGCGGCAGAACGGGGAAGAGGAACAGTCCCGTTCGTCGTGATCTTGGAACCGGTGTACTTGGGCGTGCTCCCGGCTACTTTACTCCCCACCGTGGGCTTCCTTATCCCCATCGTGCTCGCCGCAGTCTTGTTCGTTCCTTGGGTCACCGCTTATTTGGAACCGTTCGCACAGCAGGCGAGAGAGGATTTGAAAAAAATCGGAATGACGCGAATGAGCAAGGAACGGTGATACGTTGCTACCTTGCGGTCAACATGCAGTTGGTGCATGGTTGGTGGTGACTTGATCTGGTCTAAAGCATCGCTCGAACGTTTAATACTCGCTGGCGTAAATACGCTTTTGCAGTTTGCTCAGACGAGGGCGATATCTTGGCGCAATGTATACTTGATTTGAATAAACCAGTCAATCAATCATGGTACATACATACATACATCCGACGGAATCGCCATTTGCCACCATAGATTCCATGAGATCTTTACTCCCCCCATCGGGAATCCTCAAGCAACGCTTTCAAATTCCACTAAATGAACGGCCGCGAGCCAGGCGAGAATGATCTCCACTCGGGGCCCGTGAAGTGGGATGTTAATGTTCAATGGCTTCTTCTTGGTATTATTGGACGCTTTTTCCGCCACTGCCTGTGAAACTCGTTCTCTCTGTCTCGCCGCAACAGGTACGAGTAAGATCCGTACACAGTCGAGTGCCTCGACAAGGTCCATACGGGCCTGCCTGATCGCGAAGGGCACGTTGCGACCATGGGTATTCAACGAGGGAGCAGGCGTGGCACTAGCCGCAGACGATGTCGATGCAAACGGGGTAGAACATGAATCAACGGTATCACCCGAACAGGAAGACATGACTTCGAACAGTGAGCTTGATGGAGAAAGGGGAGGTGCTTCTATTGCGAGCCTATTTGCCACGGGCCCAGCACGCATTGCCGAGTGAGGCTGGATACCAACTTTCCAACCCGATGCGAGACGCTCGAGCACTTCGATGAACTCGGCCTGAGCCATGGACCTTGGAGGGAGGAAGACGGGGTATCCTTCGAGTCCATCCACAAGAACAGCTGAGCGCGTGAATGTCGTCAAGAGCGTCGGTAACTCCCCAAGCATGAGCTGGCAGATTAAAATAGTGAAACGGGATTCCACGAGCAAGGGATGGTAGGTGGTGAACGTGGGCGGGATGATGGACTCCGCTCCGGCGAGACCTGCTGGCCCCCCGCCGTGATTCCCAGGCCGTGCCATCTCTGAGAGTAAGAATGCTATTTCGACCCTTCGAGCAAGGTCAGCTGCGTCCCCGCCGGTAATTGGTGGGGGCCCTTCGATCGTGTCAAAGTGCGTGAGAAAGCGTTCATGATCTCGAATGCACTTGCGTAGATAGCCATCAATGTCGTCGCGGAAGCTCTCCTTTCCCAACGCGCCTCTGTAAGCGCGTGCCTTTGGACCGTCGCTCTTCCCCAAAGGACCGTCCGGGTTCCCAATCTCGACACCGCCGTAACAGCCGTTAGCGAGATAGCACAAGCGCAACTCGGTGCCGTCGGAAGCTGGGCCCGGCTTACTAACATTCTCGAGTTTCAAAATCGCGGACTCGATAAGATATAACGCATGCTGCAGATAGGTCGCACCCCTCAAGAAGAGCAGCTGAGGTTCGATGGGGTCTGGTGCGTCGGGTGAAACGGACGGGTGTACCAAGAGTGGTTCCCCGTCGGGTCCTTCGACGGTGGATCCTTCCGCGGAGTCGCTTGTACCATTTGGCGGCGCTTGGCCGTTAGTCTTATTAGAGCCCTTCTTTTTCTTGCCACTTTTTCCCCGTGATTCGGATGTTAAGGTAATGCTACGGTGTGCTGTCCGACCCTTGCGTGCCGAACGAGCTTCCTTGAGGGCATATGTAAAGTCTTTGGTAGCGTGGGTATATTCGTCGCGGAAACAATGCACAATGCCCCGTGTTCGATAATATTCGAGACGTTGCGGATGGGCAGCGATGAGTTCATCCAGTACCTGGGTAGTAGTGGATTCTGCCAATTGCCTGTTCGCACTGTTCCAACAGTCAAATAGGCACTCTTGAGTCGTAATTCACGTACCGAGAGGGTATCTTTTCGTGAAAGAAGTGTACGTATTTCGCATCATCATCGTTGGGGTCTAGGAGCATGTTCGGACACGACGAACTGAAGGTGACGAACAAAGACCTACCATATCTGAGAACTCTTTCGGCGATGTCATCAAACACGCTCCCGCCCTGCATAACCATGACGCTGCTAGCGATCTCGTCGGCTTTGTACGCCGCCGCGAGCTTCTGGATAGCGAGTGCTCGGAGTCGATGTACGCGCATTGCACTCATGGCAACGTTTCTTCCACCGCCCACGTTTCCGGAACCATCAAGCCCAAGGCTCTGCGCAGTTGGCCATGCACCATTGCTCCCTCCACGCATGGATGCCAGAGCAGCAAGAGACAGCCCAGATGATGCGCGCACGGACAGTTCGGCTGCCTCGTCGATCAGACGGCGGATCATCGTTACATTACGGAACACGCCCGGATCAATGGGCGGGGGAGCTGGCTTGCCAGGGATAGGCAGGAGGGGTGGGGTCCAGGCGGCGGGATATGACGAAGGCAAGGGGCTGAAATTGCGACGGGGGGAGTCAGGCGGCGTGTGGTCTGGGGGTGCATGGAGTCCTCTATCAATTTCACGTGGACGAGGAAGCGCACGCGCGTGGAGTGGTGAATGTGCGGTCCGGGGCGAGTGTAGAGTTTGCAAGGGTGGCTTCGCACCAGAGAGTGCTGCGGGGTCGGTGTTGAGGACGAGAAGGGACTCGAGCAACTCGAGCGGGAGTTGGAGCCACGGGCCCTAATGACGCGTTGGAGAAATGTGACAAGATGGTACCGCTCAATTGGCAGAACAAAGTGTAGGAGACGAGTGGACTGACATGGTATGAGCTGATATATTTCCAATGCTTGTTTCTGCTGATGCAAAGCACTGAAGGACGCTCTGCATCGGGGGTGGGCTTTCCTGGAAGTGCAGAGGACGGATCATTAGAGGCCTTGTTCGCCTTTTTTTTCTTTTTCCTCTTCTTCTGGTCTGCTGGACTGCTTTCGCGCGTTGGTGATGGCTCCGTGGAGGAGACGGTGGGCGACGATGTCAAAGGGTCTTGCTGAGCGAGTTGGGACAGACAACACGTTGGTTGTCCGTGCACCCCGTGTGCGGCGAAGTTCTGGATGGTCATGGTGGACATTGTCCTACGGGTGTGTCGCGCAAGTTGGTGTTGTCAATCCTGCCACGCGAATCAGGAAGGTCGTTACCATGGCACGACATCGAACGATTCTATCTTCACTTCTGCACTCCACATAACTTAGGTACAACATGTAGCTTAAGACGTCCCAGTCGTAGCCTTTTTCCTCGGACTCGAACACCTAGTGGCACTCGAAAGGGTCGTAAGTCTTGATCGCTTGTGTCGCTTGGAAGAACTGATCCCAACGCGGCGCTCGGCCTCGGGTCCATCACCGAACTCGCGCTTCCGTTTCACCTTCTTGCCGGTTTTCCTCGGTTCTCGGTCCCCTTCAGGCCTCGTGCCATCAGAGGCCATCGCCGTCCATTTCGCTTGCTGTTCCTCGAGGTTCTTGATGGGGTCCTGCGAAAGTAAGTGTTCGTGAGTAAGATTTCTAAGGCTCAAAACGCCGCTGCCACGTTTGCACACACAATGACCCCCAGTTTTGAGATTGCGCTGGGTATGTCTGCCGTGCGCCAGGGCAAGTGTATTAATCTGATTCGAGTTAGCGAATTTTGGAGCGGCTGCTGTACCTGAGTCCGGTTAGATGCAGGTGACCTGCCGGAATGGACTCACCCGTTGAACGACCTTCCCCATATGATCCAATTCTCCCTAAAATAAATGTAAGTGACTCCCACCTGACCGGCCTGACCCTTCGAGCTGCCACATGCGTACGGATCCTCTCTCTGGGTTCTTCTTCAGGATGTCCGCTATCTTTGCGCCGCTATAAGCCCCAGTCACCCG
Source organism: Xerocomellus chrysenteron (assembly GCA_038093415.1). Classification (NCBI taxonomy): domain Eukaryota; kingdom Fungi; phylum Basidiomycota; class Agaricomycetes; order Boletales; family Boletaceae; genus Xerocomellus; species Xerocomellus chrysenteron. Next base: position 69,418 of record JBBPSD010000033.1, read on the forward strand.
TGCCAGCACAGTGACTTTGCTCGGATTGGAGTTCTTCAACGTCCATGTTCACATGTTCGTTGAATTTAGAAATGTCTCCACTCTTGATTTGGTCATGTTCGTCGCTAGACTCGCTACTCAGATAAGCCGGTTGTAGGCGCCGACCGGGCGAGTGTGGGAGTACAGCGGACATGAAGTCATATGCTTCCTCTTGGCGGTGGAAATGGACTGAATAAAAGCATGTAAGTACATGGGCCACAAGTTGGTTGTCTTCGCAATCCATTCGTAGGTTTGCCGCTGGCTTATCTTATCTGAGCGGACATGTTACGCCAAGCAAAAGTTGTGACAAACTCAGGCGCCGCAAAGTTACCGACATTATCATCCTCAGGTTCGTTCGCGCCCTATAAAGAGGAGGGTCAAATTCCCAGGTCCGTCCCTCCAGTGGCCTATCAGCCTCAGTTTAGCTTCTACCCCACAACATGACACCAGCTGCGCTTCCTGCTGTCACCACAACGACCCACAAGACCTTCCCCGCCAAGCTATCCAAGTTTAATCATCCGCTCGACCCTCTCACCCCCCACGAGGTCTGTCTTCCGATTGGTCGTCGTCGCCCGCGTGCTAATACATCATTCGCACGTTCTATTTAGATCAATGCAGTGACACTCGCCGTTAGGCACTATACAACCGCCAACACACCTATCAAGGCCGTGCGTTTCATTACGTGCACCCTTCTCCCGCCTCCGAAGAAGGATGTCCTCGCTGCACTCGGTATTCCCCTCACACCGGGCGGTAGACGCGAAGCGCCCGTTGACATAATCAGAAAGGCCGAGTCTGATGTAAGTGGTATCCTTGCCTCTTCATACTTATCCTAATCTTCGAGTAGTTCCTCGACGTCATAAACGGGTGAGTGGTGCATCCGCAGGGCATGATCGCTGATACGACCGTTCTTCATCAGAGGTTGCTACAATGCGATCCTGGCTTTCAAGGGTGGAGAGTGGGAAGTGGAGTCCATCGATCAGGTCCCTGAGGGTTCAGAACCCCAGATCACCGTTGAGGAGCTCACGATGTGCGAGGTCATCGTTCGTAACGACCCCAAAGTTCAAGCGCTTGCCAAGCAAGTTGGTAAGCGCTGGTCCAATCCCTATCATTCAGCAGACTAACAACGTTGAACAAATGGAGGTATCGAACCCCATCAGATATTCGCCGATGGTTGGGCTATTGGTTATGATGACCGATTCCCCAAACACCAGCGCCTTCAGCAAGCTTTTCTCTTTGCACGCTTCTCAGAGCACGACAATCTCTACGCACACCCTCTTGTCAATCTTTGTTCTTTCAGTTACTTTCTTCATGCCATTTTTGACCTTGAGTGTATTTTAGGATTTTGTTCCAGTTGTTGACTCGGTTGCAGAAAAGGTCGTCCAGATTGACTTTCCTCCGGGATATAGGTACACCGCGGAAGGATCGCACGAGCTCAGCGTCGAAACGACAGGACCACTTCCACTCTCTGACGAGTCGTTCGCCAAGTCGAATCGTGAACGAATACCGCCTCCACCCACCCCGTACGACTTCCTTCCGGATTTAATGGAACAGACCGACCCAACATACAAGCCACGCGAAGACCTCAAGCCTTTACACATCATACAGCCGGAGGGCGTGTCTTTCAAGATGAACGGACATACATTAGAATGGCAAAAGTGGAAGATGCACATTGGTGAACGTTTTTTTTCTTGATTGCAGTGCAAGTGATCTAACATGCAATAACTCCCGACAGCTTTCAGCCACCGTGAAGGTGTTGCATTATCAACGATTACCTACAATGATGATGGAGAGATTCGACCTATCTTTTATCGTCTCAGTCTTGCCGAAATGCTAGTACCCTATGGAGCACCTGAATTTCCTCACTCCAGGAAATTTGCATTTGACACGTGGGTTATCGAACTATTCAACTTCGAGCATTGACTTATCTGGCTTCAGTGGTGAATATGGTATGGGAACCATGGCAAATGATCTCTCTCTTGGATGTGACTGCCTAGGAAAGATTCACTATCTGGTACGTAAGCGTGTGCTCAATTGGAACGCTCGCTGATTCGCATCCCAGCCCGGTGCATTTGTTACCCATGCTGGAACAGCATTCGTCATAAAGAATGCGATCTGCATCCACGAAGAGGATGCTGGCGTCCTCTGGAAGCACACTGACTACCGCCCAGGAGGCCGTTCGCACACCGTAAGAAGTAGACGTCTCGTGGTCAGCATGGTCTGTACCCTTGCCAACTATGGTCAGATCATCTTTATTTCTTCCGCGCTGTCCCTGACATGTATCCAACAGAGTACATCTGGAACTACTACTTCTACCAAGACGGCAACATTGAGCTCGAAATCCGGCTTAGTGGAATTTTACAAGTTTACCTTACTGGTCCTAACGAACCAAATCCTCACGGAATCGTCGTTGCACCAGATATCAACGCACATGTCCACCAACACATCTTCTCGGTCCGCGTGGACCCAATGCTCGACGGCATTCGCAACTCCGTCATTGAATCTGACATCGTTTCTCTTGACGCGCCTACAGGGTCGAAAGAGAACTTTGCTGGCAACGCCTTCTACGTCAAGGAACGTGTCCTCAAGGATCAAGTCAAGGACGGTGCACGGGACTTTGACTGGGCCGCCGAGCGCCGGTGGAAGGTTGCGAATCTGAACAGGACGCATGACGTTTCCGGGAATCCGTCGTCGTACCAGATCATGATGAAGGGAGGTTTGCTTCCTCTTTTGTCAAAGGGTGATTCCTGGATTGCCCGTCGTGCTTCGTTTGCGCACAAGGCGCTTTGGGTAGTGAGGGACGACGAGGGACCAAGAGGTGGAAGGATGTGGCCTAGTGGAAAGTATGTCCCACAGACTCGAGAGGAACCTGAGGATTCTGTTGGCAGATGGGTCAAAGAAGGACAAGGAAGCATCGATAACGAGGACATCGTGCTCTACCTCACTGTTGGTGCGTGCGCATCTCCACTCCGACCTCTTCGCGAAACTCATTTTGAACGATCGCAGGCACGACGCACATTCCGCGCCCGGAAGACTGGCCAGTGTAAGTATCTTAATCGCGTTCACAAACGTGATTGCTGACCTTTTGGCTTTGCAGTATGCCCGTGGAGCACGTCAATGTCCTCTTCAAACCCAACAGCTTCTTCACCAAGAACCCGAGCATGGACGTTCCTGGCGCCAAGGACGTTCTCAGCACACCTGCATTCACCAACGGCTACTACCGGAATGGCATGAACGGAACGAATGGTTCGCCGACGTGTTGTGGGCATTGAAGTACTCGATTCTTGCAATGCATTAAGAACATGTAATCATGATGCCCTCCCTATGTGCTATTGACATCTGTATATAACATGCCAATGTCGTTCCTGTGTGTAACACGAATCAATTGTGGGCGTGCATTTGCTCTTCTGATAGATCGTCACCATTGAGTATTAATACTGACAAATGTCCCTTGTTCACGTACTCACTGTACTGCAAGGTGCACGTATGAGCAACGTGCCCTTGATGTGGCAAAGGCCGGTAGATGGCACACATTACAAGCTCGACCCATGCGACGAGGTCGGTTAGAAACTCAACCCCTGCATGGTCGGACGCTTGACATCGCCCTCGAGCGTCCAAACGTCGCGTTTCGCACTTGCGTTCTGCGGATTGGGAGTCCCAGTACCACTACCCACATGTCCCTCTCCGGCATCATCGTTCCCGGCGCCGGCCCGTAGCGTCGGCCGAACGTTGAGAGAAGCACACAGTGCCTTGTACCGGGAACGAATCTGGCGCTGCAGTTTCGACAAATCAATCTCGTCCTCCGACTCGGCGCGCGATTGCACCGCAGACGGGTTAACCGTCGGAAATTGGCGGACGAGATCGAGGAGATGCGTGATGTGATGCACGGCGCGTCTGGGGGTGCGCGCGAAGTGGGTCAGTTTTGGCGGATCTAGTACGGGAATCAGAGAGAGGACTGAACTGATGATCGTTTTGGCCACGCTGCGCGTAGATGGCTTGCCATGTCAGTGCGAATCCTTCGTAGAACCCGATCTCTTCCCAGATCTCGAATCCTTTTTCGCGGCCGAGCGCGCGCCCTTCGATCAGGCCGTGGATGCGGCCGTGGGCGAAGCCATCTGTATATCCAGCGTCATAGAATCTGTTGGTGGAGGAAGTCGTTTAGAAATTGAGAGAGAGAAAGACGTTGAGCTTGCGGACGTCTGTTCGAGGTGGACGAGCTCCTCGAGGTCAAAAATGTCGGCCATGACAAAAAGTTGGAGCGATGGCACGGGAAGGGGAAGGTCTAACAAATTTGTTTGTTTACTTACTGTAATACTTTGGAGACCATCGCCAAACAAAAATATGGATCCATGGAGACTTGTTGGTATTTCACTATTTTGTTTGGTATATATGCATGAGGCTAGTATGGTATGGTATCTTAATCATAGTGCACTGGCGCGATCCATCAGTCCCCTCACTCGTCTACTCAGCCGCTCACCCTCCATCTTGCGCTCCAGCACTTGCTGCGCTGGCATGTTCTTGCGCCGCATCCACCCTCTCGTCGTCTTGCCCTCGCCTTCCGCGCGTTTCCCATGTAGGGTGGACAAGTCAACGACACGAGGAGACGAGGAGAACTTGATGACGTCTCGGTAAAGCATCTTCGTTTCAGTGGCGAGAGAGCGAATAGTCAGTGGCGGAGAGGGAAGATCCGACTCGGAGTCTTCGGAATCAGAGAGCGTCGATGGGTCCAAAGGTGGCGTGGGTGGTAGGCGGACCGGTTCTGGAAGGGGGGGCAGGGCTTGGATCTCCTTCAGCAGGTCTTGGCCTTTGAGATACGAATTCTCGGTCCGTAGGAACCTCACAGTCCCACGGAAGGCCTCGATCTACGAGCGGATGAGATGCAATGTCATGGTGAGCCTTGTAGCGTAACGCACCTGTTCTAGCAAGTGAGAGGTTTCGATACTCCCTTCGATGGGGGCGTTATCTGACTCGGCAGGTTGATTGCCAGCAGCTATCGAACGAAACAATTGAGCACACTGGCATGAGAGGCACCGTAAACCCCATACCTTGTCTCTCTGGTGCGGCCATAGTCTTGAGCTTAGCGTTATCCTGTTCCAGGGCATCCAAATCTGCCTGCAGCTGCTCCATCGCCTCCTCATACGCTCGCTCCTGTTTCCTCGCTTTCGAGAGCTCCGTCTCAAGCTCGACGATCGTATCCGATTGCTTCTTGCTCGCTTCCATGCGGCGTTCCATGAGCTCAATTTTGACAGTCGACTCTTGGATGGTCTGGTCTCTCGACTTGAGACTGCGAACAAGACTCTGAATCTCGTCTTGGAACTGTGAAGCCTTGCGCTCTGCCTCGACGTTGATCGCTGTGCTGGCTCGGACTTCGTCGACGCGCACGACCCAGGGCGATGTACCGGTGACTGTCGAACGTGACGAGAGTCATGGATGGTCTACAGCACGGAAGAAGGAACGTACTCTTGACAACATTTTCTGGTTCGAGTGCAATGGGCAATAGTTTATTGCACTCCCCTGCAAGCTGTGCGATGGCTTCGCCGACCGCCTCCCAGTAAGATGCACCAGGACGCAGCTCTTTCGCAACGGTCGACATGGCTGTTTGCTTGGCATACGAAAGTACCGTGGCAAGCTGGAACGAAGACTTGGCACTTCGAGCATCGCTAAGGTGAGGAATGACTTGTTGAGCAAGCTGGTGAAAAAATAGGTGAACAGTCAGTGTCGCGTTCTCGTTAAGGCGTCAGTGCAATTGAACGTACGGAAATACCAAAGTTGACGAGCTCGGGGACAGCATTACTCAGGGACTTCAGTTGACCAACGAGATATGCTTTCAATGCTGTCGAGTCCTGGATAACGTCCTCCAAGCGTTTCGTAAGTTTCCTAGTGTGGAGTCATCAGCTTCCCATCAGGGAATGATGTCAAGATACTGACTTGGAGAGGACCTTCGCACTCTTGCATTGGTCAAGGAGCTTCTGAAGAGGCTCGAAAAGTTCGGGTTCTGGATCGTATCCGCCCATCTCGAGAACCACATCTTCGTCTCGCAAGATGGCAGCGACCGAGGTTTTCGTAAGACCGATCGAAGCGGCGAACACGTCGAGATCGTGGTCAAACGAGAGAGCATATCCCAATTCTCGTTCACCCAAATCTTGATCAAATCCGCTGAAGTAGGTCTCAGCAAGGTGGTCGAATTGTGCTTGCAACCTATTAGGGAGTAAATCCTGTGCAACTTCTCCAGTACGGGGCACTCACTTCACGATGTCACTAACAAATTCCATTTCGCGGAATTCATCACGTCTCAGAAGATCAATGTGCATATCGATACGTTTCTCCATGGGAGCAATCTCGGGGTAGATGCGGCCGATGTTCAAGAATGAGGTTGGATCACAACGGCGAAGGATCGCAGCGAATCGCTTGCAGAATATGGCCAGCCCGGCAGCACGACCTCTCATCTGCAATCCCATGTCACGCGTGCAATGTTTCACTGGAGGATCCAAACTCACCTCGCAAACACCCACAACGGTCTCAGACACATCTCCGTTCAGAGACTCGGGAAGTCCATGAGCCTGTCCGACGACGGTGTTGATAAGATCGATCTTCAACCCCATCCGTTGGAAGAAGAGGTAACAGCTTGTAGCATCACTGTCACTCTCAACATAAAATTGCGGCAGGTATGGCTGTTTCACAGAAACTCAGCATCTTATAAAGGACGAAATGAAAATTGGTGTCACCTGCACGATCGCGAGCAACTCCCTGCTTTCTTTCGCTTCCAGTTTGCGTACCTCGAGCTCAATTGTCCTCGCTTGATTCTTGGCGGCGGATGACTGGAGCTTGAGATTGAGAGACATCATTGCTGCTGTTTGCGATGCTGCCGTGGCAGACTCGTGTTGCGCCGTTTGCGTTTGCATGCGCAAGTTATCAAGTTCGCTGGATGATATGGTCACAATGGTACACGTCGGGATAATGAGTAAAAGGTTACCTTTGAAGCCGTAGCACAAGCTCTCGGAACTGAGTGATGGTGCCCTCCAGATCCTGACAGGCATCTTCCAACGCCGAAACCTTTTGCAATTGTTCTCGGATCTGGGAGTCTTTCGAATCTGTAACCAAGAATGAGGACCACACTTGCCTCGGGATAACATGGTACGCACCGATTTCCTCTTGTAGGGCTTTTTCCGTCTCGATGTGATTTTCTTCCAGTTCGTCATTTAGCTCCTTGAGAGCCTCAAGGTCCTCGATGGTGATCCGCATCTCCTCGATCTTCTCTCCAAGCATGAGATTCCGCTCAGTGAGTTGCACGAGCATCTCTTCTGCTCCCAGTGCATCGTCAAGCTGGGATTTGAGGTCGTCAATCTGCGTTTCGGCGTTGGAGAGTTTGATGAGAGTTGATTCATATTGACCTATTGTAGGAGGATGTATCAGAAGTAGCGTAGACAAGGGATTGATGAATAGAGTAGACCTTGAAGATCATCGATGCTCGTGATGTCCTTCTCCATCTCGGCAATACGCCGGCGCTGTTCTTGTTCGGTTTGTTGCGACATGTCCCGGAGACTGAGTAGGGTTAAAGACCAGATGGGGAGGACGACAGTAAGCTGCATACCGGATGAGTGCCTCCTTCAGGCGTTCGTTGTGCTTCTCAAGTTGAATGTAGCCTAGCGAAGACTTCGGGTTTGCTTCGCCCTCCTCCCCAATCGCTATCTCACCGTCAATGTTATCGTATTTCAACCGAGACACGTACTTACCACCACCTTCCTTCAGTACCTGCAACTCCACCTCCATCTGGGCTAGCTTCTCCTTCACCTCTTCCAATTCTGCCTGCGCCAACTCGGCCTTCTCTTCCGCGACCTCTTTATCCAACATGGCCATTTCTAATTGCTCCTGAGCATCGATCCCCCTATTGTCCGAGAGCTGGGCAAGTTGTTGGGCGTCTGCCAATTCACGTCGAGTGGCAATGAGCTCGGTTTGAAGTTGATTAAGCTTGGCCTGAAGTTTCGGACGAAGGGCGACGAAAGACTCTGCTTCAGAGAGGCGGGTCTCGAGCTCACGGATGTGACGGGTATCATCTGCTCGTTTGGCTTCCATTACTCGACTTCGCGCACGGAGTTCTTGAAGCTCAGCATCTTCTACTGTGCGCTGCATTGCCGAGTAAGTAGCAGTGAGTATCACATGAAGACGAGACACACAGTAAAGATGGGCGAAGATGGTTCTCTCGTAATGGAAACTGCTCGAGCATGTCCGGACCTGTTGGTGAGAGAAGGGGCAGCACTTGCTGGTGCATCCGTCAAAGAAGATGATGGTGTGATCAGAGCGGGGGGTAAGAATGAGGCGGGTCCCGGCACGGGAGACTGCTGGAAGGATCGTGGCTGGGGTTGAGGCGAAGAACTCAAAGGAGCAATGGTTGACAGTACATTCGTTCTTGAAGCCGAGACGGTGATGGACGATTCATCTGATGTCGGGGCCGGGACTGGAGGTGCCGTCGTACGTTTAGAGGGGAGGGAAGGGCTGGCCGGTACATTGTCGGCGGTTGATTGGCGAGGGAAGGACTTGCGAGGTTGGAGGGAGAGTGCCGGAATGCGTTTCACGGGGGAGGACGGCGGTGCGAGACGAGATATATGAGGGCTTGGCACAGGTGGTGAGAGCATGGAAGTCCCCGATGGTGAGGGTTTGACTGGGCTGGACGAGCGGGAGGAAGAGGTAGCGCTTGTAGCTCCGGAGCGTAATGGGGTGGGGCGGGAGAGGCCGGTGCTGGAGGTGCGCTGATGGCCTACCACGGAGCGCGAAAGATTCGGTTGCGGTCGCTAAACGAGATGAATGATGTCCGCCAATCGAACAATGAAGACTCACGTTCACTGGTGGTTGCTCAGGTTCAGTCGCGAGGATCTTGACTTGACTGGGGCGAATGAATACGCCATAAAGCTGCCTACAAGAGAAATACGCGATCCCTTGGATGGAACCATCGTTCTTTCCCTTCGACTCGAAGAGTTCGATGCCGACCCATTTGCCTGGCGCGAACGAGGTCGTGCCGCAGAAACGGACGATTCCCTTGCCGTTTGAGATCTCTACAAGAGCACCGATTGGGGGGTCCGTGACAGACATTCTGGCGAATGCCCGGCCTAGTTTTGTAGACCCAAACGACCTAGAAACAACAAAAAGTAGCAGTAGGAGGACTCGGACTAGCCCAGATCCCAGTGGCGGTGCTACGGACAGAGTGTAACATCTGTGACATGGATGTCACGCCCGGCTTCGTCACTGCGGGCAACCATCGGGATCCTGCTAGCTCGTCGTCCTCGACACCTCTGAGCACCATGCAAAACGGACATCATACACAGGGTGAGGCCGTTTTGCCTCCGTCTGTTTGCTGACGTCGTGTCAACTCTTTCGCCGTCTAGGCGTTGATGCGCTCTCTCTGAGTCTGCCTGGCTTCAGGGAACGGGCAGGGTCAGACATGGGATCCGATAATGTCACCGAACGCGGTTGGACCTCCACCTCCACCTCTGACCCGTCCTCAAACCAAACAACAGATGGGCGCGGTGAGCCCGCCGGAAATATCCCCAATGGAAGGCACCATGGTTCGGATGAGACACTTCCCGACCCTCTCCCCAACATCCCCTACTGGTCCGCCAAACGACATCTCACCTGTGGCAATGCCGCACCTCGTTCTTCCGACTGCATCAAACTATTCCCATGGCGTGGTTCAGCACCTGGAAAACTCAAGACCGCAAATGCCGCTCTCGTACTATGTCTAAACATAGACGTAGACCCTCCAGATGTCATCAAGACCAATCCTTGTGCAGTCCTCGAGTGTTGGGTCGATCCGCATACGATGCCATCACATAAAGCTTTGGAAGCCATCGGTACAAACCTCCAGCACCAGTTCGAGGGTCTCAGTCTCAAGATCCCTTACAAACCAATATTAGACCCCTCGTACGAGGACCTCCGCCGATTCTGCCTCAATTTGCGCAAGCAAGCCAAGGACGAGACCGTCTGCTTCTATTACAACGGCCACGGTGTACCTAAGCCCACGCCGAGTGGCGAACTCTGGTGCTTCAACCGCAACTACACGCAATATATCCCAGTTTCACTCATGGAAGTACAAAGTTGGCTCGGGTCTCCAGGCGTTTACATCTGGGATTGCTCGGCTGCCGGTAACCTTCTCACTAATTTCAACAACTTCGCTGAGCGCCGCGATCAGGAGGTGTTCACCACTCGTGGCGGGTATGTCGATGGCATGCAACCTTATATGCACTCTCTCCAACTCGCAGCATGTCTTGCACACGAGCAATTACCCTCGTGTCCAGAGCTCCCAGCGGACATATTTACTTCCTCTCTCACTTCCCCCATCGATATCGCGCTCCGATACTTCATCATGACCCATCAGCTACCCAACAACATCAATCCAGACATGGTTATGCAGCTCCCCGGCGACCTCAAGGATCGAAGAACTCCTTTGGGCGAGCTCAACTGGATATTCACGGCAATTACAGATACGATCGCATGGACCACTTTTCCTCGAGATGTTTTCACCCGCTTATATCGCTCTGACCTCCTCATCGCATCTCTGTTCCGCAACTTCCTGCTGGCGGAGAGGATCATGAAGAATTATCATTGTACGCCGCACACTTATCCTGCTCTCCCCGCTACAAACACGCATACACTCTGGGCCGCGTGGGATCTTGCTGTTGATACGTGCCTACGACAGCTCCCTGAGCTACTTGAAAAGAACCCCACAACCGTAGGTGCTGCAGCGAATTCTGCTGGGCGGATTGGCACTAGCGGAGGGCCGGCCGGCCAGCCCGGTCAACGGGGCATTACTAGTCCACCGGCCGAAAAGCCATACCAATACATACCAAGCAGGTTCTTCGCGGACCAACTCACGGCTTTCGAAGTCTGGATATCCCGGGGTGGTTCTGCACTCACGAAGCGAGGCCCATTGTCACTTCCGCCTCAGAGTTGTGGTGGAGGCTTTGATAGCACAGACGGTACAAACGGCTCTACAATTAGCCCCAACGGAATCCCGGGTTCCGCTGGAACCCAAACTGACCGGGACCTGGTGCCGCGCAAGCCACCGGACCAACTGCCCATTGTCCTTCAAGTTCTTCTTTCCCAGCCCCACAGACTTCGAGCCCTCATCCTCCTATCTCAGTTTGTTGATCTAGGACCATGGGCTGTCAACCTCGTTCTCACAATTGGTATATTCCCATACATCTCCAAGCTATTGCAAGCCGCGGGACAAGACCTGCGGCCTGTGCTCATCTTCATTTGGGCCCGCATCCTCGCGGTTGATCCGACTGTCCAAATCGACCTGCATAACACTCAAGGCTTCAAATACTTTGCCAACGTTCTGGGTCTCGCAGAAGACCACTCCCAACATGCACTTCCCAACGGTGCGGAACACAAAGCCATGTGCGCATTCATCCTTGGCGCCGTTTCTCGGGACTATTACAACGGTCAAACGGCCTGCTGGAGAGAGCGTGTGTTTGACAATTGTTTCGACAAACTAGACGAGGGCGACTTTTTGCTCAGGCAATGGTCTGCGCTGTGTATTGCCCAGATATGGGACGGGAACGACGAGATCAAGGTCTATGGCGTCGACAGGGGCACACAGGATAAACTTATTCTGATGTTGTCTGACGACTCGCCAGAGGTCAGGGCTGCGGCGCTGTATGCACTCGGCACGTTCATGGGTGCTAGTGGGTCTCTAAATCCCGCGAAACAGGGAGGCGGGGGTGCCGGAACGCAGTACCAGCTTGAAGAACGGATTCATTTCCGTATGGAAGTCGCTGTCGCCACTGGCGCGACACTTGCTGTGAAGGACGACGCAAGTCCAATGGTGCGCAAGGAGCTCCTTATCCTCATCAGTTGTCTCGTCAAGGAGTGGAGAGGTTATTTCGTGATCTGTGCATGGATCTACTGGGAAGAAGACAGGAAGTGGCGTTCCGACCCAAGTGCGCAGCCCCATGAAGAAGAAATGACCTCAATTGCTGTTGCTGAATGGCTGGACGTATTTGGTGATGACGATGGTGCACGAGAGGAGAACCGTGTTCTGCTTTCGTCATTCTTCACGATCTTCGTAGGCCTACTGGAATTGACAACCGACCCATATCACGAAGTCGCCGCCCTCGCGCAGACAATCGCAGACTATATCATGGCTCTCCTCTTGGCTTCTCCCTTCTACCGCCTTGATTGTACATCTCTCGATGTCCCACCTTCACAAGTAGACTCCAGAGGTGGCCCAGGCGGTGCTCACTCCCGTGTTTCATCGCTCCAGTCATCGCCCCTTATGCAACATCCACCCTCTCCAGTGCTTTCCCGTCCGGGGATGACCCGCAGCGATAGTATGACGAGCACGTTATCCTCAGGTGTCACTTCCACCATTCGCCGTACTTCCTCATTTGCTAACGCCCTCCGCAACCTTGCGGGCGGCATCGCCTTCCCGTCGACCGAAGACACCCGAGTTCCTCCCTCCCCAATCCCACGTTCTCAGTCTCGCCCCGACTTCCTTGCTTCCAGACCCCCCTCACCAAACTACAATCTTGCACAATATACGTCGCCTTATTCTCGTCCGGCTACGCCAAGCGCAATGAGTTCATCGATCGTAGCGTCGCAACCCACTTCGCCTACACAATACAAACCACACCCTGATTATCTTCCTTCACACGTTATGGAGGCGCTTATGGAAGAAGACATGGTGCGACTCCGCTCACGTCGGCGGGTAACAACACATGGGAGAAGAGGCGGACCTGGCCACGGACCAGGCGGCAATCTGAGCAGTCCGAGCGGGAGTGTATTCTCAGTTGACTCAAACGGGAGCAATGTTCCACTTGGATGCGGAACTGGGAATGGGCTTCGGGACGTTTTACCATTGAAGAGCTCGTTCTTTGATTGGTGCTGTGAATATTTCAAGGAACCGCAGATGAGGGTATGTTGTATTTCCTTCTTTTCTGCCCCGGCTTACTTCTCGATTGACCCCAGCAAGCGGAGGCAGACGAACCTGGAAGTATTCAATATAACTATCAGGTGTGGAGGCAGGAACGCAACGAGCACGTGATTGCAGAAACGCAGTTACAGGCTCCTTTGGCGGGTGAGCACCTGAGTTATGTCTTGGAGTGATATCGTCCCATCCGATTGACATGGTTATATCCACAGAGAATTCCCGATGGGACCGACCAGTGGCCAATCTACAAGTCAGCAGCAACCCGCTTTGCATGACTCTGCACGGATACGATCCTCATCTCGTCATCGCAAATGACACGGATATGATCAGGTTTGTTCGATGCGTTCTCGTAAATATTTCTGTATTCACTGTACTCTAGCGTTTGGGATTGGTCCCAACGGAAGCGGTTGAACTACTTCTGCAATGGAAATCCCAGAGGAACAAGCATTACGTCGTTGCATATCATCAACCAAGATGTAGGGGGTATCATCATGGCAGGTTCAGGTTTGTTTTTTTCCCCTCTCAGCTTATCGCCCTGTTGAAACACCTTCAAGCTGATGGAATCGTGCGCCTATATCGCAACTATGATCCCACTTTGGATCAAGGTCCACTACAGATGGTTAGCTCTCTCCGAGGTCTGACCGAGATAATTAATGTGCGGAGAGGAAGCGGACTCATCATGGATTGGAAACAATCTGGAGGTTCTCTCCTTGTGGGCGGTGATTCAAGAATCATCAGAGTTTGGGATGCACATACCGAATCACAAGTTCTGGTGAGGTCTCTTCGTTCGACCAACTATGTACTTCATTGACCAAGTAATCCAGGACTTGGAAACCAATTCAGAGAGCCCCGTCACCTCCATAGTCTCTGATAATGGGTCATCGTCGACATTTATTGCTGGTTTCGCAGACGGCGTTGTCAAAGTGTTTGATCGCCGTCTTGAGGAGGAAGATGCCGTCGTGAGGTCTTACCATGAGCACCACACGTGGGTACAGAACGTCAAGTATCACCCAAAGATCAGGGGCCAATTTCTTTCAGCGAGGTATGTGGCATTTATCTTGGCAATGAACATGGAAAAATGATCATTTACAGTCTCGCCGGCGAGGTCCGCCTATGGGATGCCCGAGGTTCCGACCGTGCTGCCCAGGCGTTGGAACCACACCCTACTGGTTTATCATGTTTCGATGTTCATCCTCAAACCGGCCTCTTTGCTACGTGCGTAAATGTGTTCTTTGTAGGGTTTTCGTTAGGTGACATTGAATAGCACGTCCGCGATCACCCCTACCAACTGGAGACACCAGCGTCTTACGATCCATTCGCTATCTGACCCCAATTTAAGTGCTTTGACCGCGCTTACTCTCCCTACCGGCCTTTCTGTATATCCAACACGACCGCCATCGCCGTACATCCCGAGGTTTACCTCGCTGTCTTTCCATCCCATGGAAATGTTGTGCGCCATTGGGCAGCCTGATGGCTCTGGTACGCTTTATATTTGCGTATTTCATGTCCGCTGTGTCTCATGACGTTTACAGTCAAAATCACTGGATGTAAATTCAACCAAGTTTGAAACACACATTAACGTGCAATCTGTTTTTGTGCAAGATGTCATCATGTCCCTACGCCATCATCTTACCAGATCTCTTCCTCTGATGTTTCGAAATGCTATCGCACGATATATACATTGTACTATAGCGCACAATACGTTGATAATTATCTAGGGAAACATACCACTCTTCGCATTCTGGTGGGTTCGGAAAGCCGGAGTCCGCAAGAACCGGTTGTTGCGTAAACTTCCATCATCTTCACCATGGGGCGACATCGTATCCTCCTCACTGCGGGTTCCAATGCAAAAGGCCAACTAGGGATCGGCTCCTACGACGATGCCCATACATTCACGCCATGCCAATTCGCAGGTTGTGAACCAAATCAACTCCCTGATCTCACCACCAGAGTCACTCACATCGTATGCGGGGCAAACCACACGGTCCTGCTGCTAGAACACCTCGATGGCTCCACCACGCTATGGGGTACCGGAGACGGAAGGAGAGGCCAGCTCGGGCCCGAGTACCACCGCGAGGAACCAGATCCAGCGCCATGGACGGTCTTTCACAAGCTCGTCGTGCCCCCACTCTCTGCTTCCGAGTCGTATGCCTCGCGCGGGTACACGTATAAACACATCGCCGCCGCGTGGGAGACGACATACGTCGTGCTCGCGCGTCCCGGAAGTTCGGACGTGCTGCTATCCATGGGGTCGAACGAGTTCGGGGCGTTGGGTGTTGGGGAGGGCGCGGATGCCAGTGGGTCGGTGAGGACTGCCGGTGCGCGGGTCGTCGGCTTTGATCACGTCTTTCCGGTCGACTCTGGATGCGATGCACAACCCCGAACGACGTGTGTGCGCTCTCTCTATGCTGGTCCGCGCCATGTCGTCGCACAGCTCGTCATGGTGAGCGCTGATGGGTCATCCTCGTGTCCCCATACTGCCCTCGTTGGATGGGGTGCGTCTAGACATGGACAACTTGGGCAAAATGACGGGGTACGATTCATTGCTCGCCCTACTCGCCTACCCATAAACATCCATGAGGACCCTGTGGTCTCATGTGCGCTGGGAAACCAGCATACGGTCGTCTTACACGAGTCGGGACGCATATCAGCCCTCGGGTCAAATAAACAGGGACAGATCCCGTCACTCGGATCTCGAAAGCGCATCCGCAGACTCGGGTGCACATGGAACGGCACGTACATGCAAACTATCGATGGCGACAGACACGTCTTGTTCTCGACTGGTAATGATGCTCAAGGGCAGCTTGGTCGAGGTTACACCGTGGAATCTACCTCTACAGTCGACACGACTGTCGGCCTTCCTGTGGATCGTACCATATCTAGCTTCGTATGCGGGAGTGAACATGTCCTAGCTGCGATGTCCGGCTCTTCACAAGAGGGCATCTCAGTCGTGGGATGGGGTTGGAACGAGCATGGAAACATGGGACTGGGGTCTTTGGGTAACGTTACCATTCCAACGCAACTGTGGCCAAGGGAAGATATAGAAGCGCATGACAAATACCCGCAGAGGGTGATAGGTATCTGGGCAGGATGTGCTACGAGTTGGTTGCTCGTCGAATGAAAAGGCTACTAAAAGTTCGAGAAATATAGGGTTACACGCATACGACGAAATCGGTGGCTTGAAGGCTTTGTGAGTTGTAACTAATTTGCGTCGTCGAGAAGGCCCATGTCCTGGTGAATTTGTCGGATGGTGGTTCCCC